>JAINUW010000491.1:0-269892 GCA_020205615.1 Panax quinquefolius
TGAATAAATCAATTAGAACAATTCTAATCTTATTTAAATAAATAAATTAAATAATTAATTTATTTAAATAAATAATATTTATTCTACAATAGGATAAGCCTCCTAGCGATCAGCGACTTTCGAGATAATATAGATTTCAACATTAATCATAAAAGAACCTTTGAGTAAATAGTTACCGTACAATTCAATCCTTCCACCATCTGATGTCCCAATTAAATATAAGACATGGAATTATTGTCAAGTCTTATTTTATTTAATTATATGTATTTTGATCCTTAAATGCACAACTCAAATAATTCAAATTAGAAACTCCTTTCTAATTTCATTACGCCTTGGCTAAGGACTCTTTGGGTTGTCATTCATCGAATCACATAGGACATTTCTCTTCTTTTAATAGAAGTGGTAGATTCTTTATTGATCATACATTATCTCCATGTATACAACTTATTATACCCAAGCATACCCTTTGATATACCCTAAGGGTCTTAAGGAATAAGTCAAAGTATAACTCATCATACACGAGATCTATGATGATCTCGAGTCAAGGATCACTTGTACTACTATCACTACTGAGAATTCCTATTGATGAGCAAGTAAAACTCCATTAGGTATTCCTTAGCGAGCCACGTTCGATGAACTTATTCTCTAATAAGCACCTACATACTTGCTTTAGTGTCTCCACACAAATGATCATGAGATCAATCATCCTCATCGATGAAGCAAAAGCGTATGTACCGATCTATCCGGATTCACTAATCCCCAATTTAGTAATCCAATGATTGGGAACTATTTTAGTTTTAAGCTTTCTAAGAATTTAGATCTCATTAGAATGATCATCATCATTATTCTAAAAGCATTGCTTAAAACTATGGGTTTATCATATATTATAAAAGCAAACATCATGTAGATAATTAAAAGCCTTTAATAAATTAATACTTTTTATTAATAAATGAATAAGATTGTTACAAAGTATATGCTTTATCATCAAACATGATTGGCTTTGTGTGCATATTACTTTCAATCTCCCACTTGCACTAAAGCCGAATCGCCATTGTATCTTATACTCTTCTTCTCTAAGTGGCGATTATCCTGCTTTGTTGGATAAGCTTTAGTTAATGGATATGTAATGTTGTTCTTGAGAGTCCACCATCTCTATAGTGATTTCCCATCTTTCGATGATTCTTATAATCAAATGAAAGTGCCACAACACATGTTTAGATCCAAGATGAGACTTAGGAACTATTCTAGTTCTATAATGAACTTTAATCCAAACAATCAACTTGCGACTTCATTTATAGCTATATACTTTGTCTTTATCACTAAAACCGGCAACTCTTTCTTTGTTTGGAACCTTTCAATTCAATTTGCTTGTTCAAGATAACGCTTTTACCTTAAAGTGGATTTTTACATCATCTTAGTGCATGCGAAAAACTTGAGTCTGTTAAGCCCTCTAGTTTTAATTTAGACCCACCATGAATATGATCACATCCTTAGTCTTGGGTTAAGCACTTTAAGATGTTTTCAGCGACTCATAGTGAACTTCTCCATAATATGGTGATCGACATCGGTCTCGTATATTTCATTGCATACATGATTGTCACTCATGCGACCTCTCTTTTCGTGAGTCTGTGGGGACTATTAAAAGAGATACACTCCATAGCTCATCGACATGAGACATCTCTTGGAGTTTGCCATGCTAAGCGACTTTAGCATCAAATGAATATCGTTCCTTGGGTTAAGTCGAGCATCCTCTTAAATCTATCTATATAGATTTATATCCCCAATTAAGATACTCTTCCAAATCATTCATGGAGGAATGTTTAGACAACTTTATCTTTCTTGATTGTAGCATTGGTATGTCATTCCTTATCAAGTAGTATATCAACATATAATACTAGGAATGTCACGATGCTCCCACTTGACCCTTTTGTACACACTAGGTTCATTCTTATTTTTGATAAAATCAAACTCTTTTGATTGCCTCATCAAAGCAGAATGTTTCATATTTGAGAAAGTTGCTTGATCCATTTCTCTGAGAGTGTCTACAACACTTACCTCATCGTATGTAACTGGATTATCATCTTCTATGATGTGTACCTCATCATCATCATCTATGATGAATCCATACCTCCCAGGTATCTTCGGTACTATTCCAGATTTACGATTCGGTTTGTGGTACAATAGAATTACATCTCTGAGGTTCCTCTTATTTGACTTATAGTGTTTTGTGGTTCTTGAACTCTTCAAGATCTATTATCCTCCCACTAGCCCCCTTTTAATGATAAACACCTTTATCTTAGAAGGCGGCGTGTTTCATAACAAACACCTTTTTGCTAAGTAGGATTATAGAACATATACCCTAAACTTACTTTAGGATGTCCCACAAATCAACACTTGTCAAATCTTGTCCCAAGCTTATCCTTTGAAACCTTTTCACATAAGTTGGACAACCCCTTATCTTAACATACTTAAGATTAGGAATCCTCCCATCCATAACTTTTATGGAGTCTTGGGGTGGATTTTGAGGTTACCTTTTTCGTGAATGTCGACCATTTCTAGGACATGATCCTAGAAGGATCTTTGGAATGTCGGTAAAATCATTATGGATCGTACCATGTTCAACAAGGTATGATTTTTCCTTTCGGATACATCAATCAATTATTACGTATCATGAGGTGTCCATTATGAGAAAACCATTTGAGATGATCTAGAAACTTATTGCACAAGTATTTATTCCTTGATCTAATCAAAGAATCTTAATACTTTGCCAATTTGTTTCACTTACGAATTCTTTGAACCTTTTGAATAATTCACACTTGTATTTCAACAAATACATACATTCAACTCTTTGAATGATCATCTCCTTTTCTTATACTAGTTTGTTCAATTTGCAAAATTATTTTCACATAAGTCAGTATACAAAATCCATTAAGTAATATTCGGTTCTATACAAAACATTATTATTATAAATAGAACAACAATTGTTCTTAATTATAATACCAAAAATTTTATTGTCCAACAATAAAATGGAAATAATGTTTTCAACGAGGCTGGAATACAATAACAACTTATTGACTTAATAGATTTGCCGTGTAAGCGATCTGCTAAACTATAAGTTTCTATAGCTAATGCAACAACCTTTGCTTCATTTTTCACACATAGGATTACTTATCTTTGTTTAACTTTCTACTTACCTTGGTCCTTCATAAATCTATATTTATGATAACGAAATCGGTATCCAATACAAAAGTAGAACCTTGACTTAAAGAAAAATTTATTTTAAATCATGAACAAATTTGTATTTATAACCAAAACTTCACTAAGCTTCTTTGGTTAGCCTCTGCAAGATGCTTCGCATGATTTCTTTCCGATGTCGGGCTTATTGCGGTGGAAGCAAACTCCTTTGCTATCCGTGTCGAGTTTTGTTCTTATTATCCTTTGTTTTTGCCCTTCTATTTACCTTCTTTGAATCGTTCTTCTTTTAGGAAGATCTTTTGGCCCCTACCAAGTAAGACTTGATCTTTCTTGGTTGGAAAGTGACTCTCGACATTTTTCAATATGTTAAGCAAATCGGTGAGGCGATATCTAGCTTGTTCATATGAAAAATTCACAACAATGTGAAAGGAGTCAGGGAGTGAGTGCAAGATCAAATCTTGGCTCAACTCTCCATCCATGACAAAACCGGTTGTCCTAATTGATCAATCAAATTGATTATGTTAAGGACTTTTTATGCATCTTATAGTGCCATTGGCCATTCTAGATCGGAAGAGCTCCTTAGATATCGATATCTATCGGTCCTACTTTCCTCACCATCAACTACTTGATGTGCGGGAATATAGTAATAAGCATCCATAGTTTCATGCCGATTTGAAGCTCGTTACTCATAGATGCGAGCATGATGCATTGAGCCAATTGTGCATCATCTTGCCACTTTCTAAAAGTAGCAATCTCTTCCTCGGAGGCATTATGCGCAACCATTGCGAGGGGATAGGCATATTAAGGACATAAGATAGCTTTTCATTATGAGAACTATTCTCAAATTCCTTAACCAATCCGTTTAATTTGATGCGGTTAATTTAACATCTAATATGCTTCGCGATGATAGTAATTTTAGACATTATAAAATTACGTAAATGAATTTATAATTAACAACATTTTAACATACATTCTTTTATTAATTACCAAAATAAATTAGGTCTTGTTTTAAATTGGTATCTCCACTATTTTCTTCAAACTATATTACCCTCACTTATATAGTTGGCAAAATCTAATTAAAGATTTGCTAGTGAGAATAAGGATCCCATTTCAAATGTATATAGCCTTGTGGTGACACAACAAACTATATATAAATAAATAGGTAGACAACTTTTGTCAATTACATCAACTATGCAACTCCTTTTCTTTTGCCTCTTAGATTATTTTGATCAAGTGGTGGCACATCGAATCAAAATTATCCAAGTTAAGTCCAACCTAGCACTCCATATATTCAAAAAAAGAAAAATATCATCCTTGTGGTGACCACAACAAAACAATATTGTTCAATTTTCTTTATAAGCATCAAATGTGATAAATTAACATCTTAAATACTTAATACTTGCCTTGTGGTGACACAACAAACTCATATTAAATATTTAATACTCTATTAATTTTATCATGCTAGAAAGCTGACGTTCGATATTCCAAATATCTTTGAGCGCTTAGGACTTAATATAAAAAATTGAGGGGTTTGTTATTAATTTGTCTCATCTTGTTTAGCGCATTGCACATATATATATATAAAATACGCGTCATATTAATGAACATGCGAAGCATGTTTGCATAATATATAATATATATAGTATAAGCATGCACATATAGAATACTATATTCTACCGGATTGATTATGGACTTTTATTCTAGTTTGGTTCACTAGAGCCACCAAGTGAACCAAAAGGTCAAACCCTAGGGGTGCAAGAAATAATATTTAAATATAACTATTACATTTAAACCCGGACTCCATTTACAAGCGGGTCTTCAAGCGCTCCTTGTTCCTTGATCTCCAATTCTTCAAAATTAATTCTAACTATTCCTATTACAAAACTATTTAAAATAAATAGAAACCTTGATCGTGATCGAGAGGAAATACATAGGAGAGAGATAGAATTTACATTAAGAAAAATTAGAGAAGGCGAAGTGCTGTGAGACCCCATTTAATAAAACCCATACATTCATGCATCCAACTAAAATAAAATCCAATCATATTGGTCGATAGTCCATAATCAATCCCATTTATTATCATACACATCACCATATGCATCGATAAATAACATTCATCTCATGAATAATAAACATTTAATATATATATTGATATCATTTAATGGGCAAATTTAGTTAGTATAAAATCTATTTTGAATCAAAATAAACTCCTTTATTTTAATCCAAATTTAAATCAAAATAAAACTATTTTATTTTAATTTATCCAATTTTGAATAAAATAAACTATTTTATTTTAATCAAAATCTTTAATCAAAATAAACTCCTTTATTTTAATTAATTATGGAATCCAATTCCATGTAATTAAAAAAAAAATAACTCCTTTATTAAAGGAAACACGGATTCTCTTTTCTATTCACAAATAAACTCCTTTATTTTGAATAATATGAAATCTTATTTCATATCTAAATAAACTCCTTTATTTAAGGAAATTAGGATTCTCTTTCTATTCACAAATAAACTCTTTTATTTTGAATAATATAAAATCTTATTTCATATCTAAATAAACTCCTTTATTTAAAGAAAAATAGAATCCAATTTCAACTCCAATTAGTTAGCATGAAATCCAATTCCAACTCTAATTAGTTAGCATGAAATTCTAATTTTAAAATTAAAATAAACTTTCTATTTTATTAAAATAAACTTTTTATTTTAATATTAAAATAAACTTTTTTTATTTTAATAATAAAATTATTAATATTATATATATATATATATATATATATATATATATATATATATATAATAATCAAGAATCTGTAACTTTATTAATTAATATTACGTAGAAAGCAAAAAGTATCTAAATCACGTGATATCCTATTATCCGTTTCAAGAATATGATATATTATATAATATAACCATACTTCTTTTGCGAAATCCACCAGAATGTTAATATATATATAATATTTAACCAAGCCAAGCTCGTGACTTAACAAATCATATAAATTTTTAAGTAATCATCTTCATGCGAGTTAGTATTCTGGAACTCAATTGTAGTTATTTAAAAAAAAAATTTCTTCGCATTTTTTTTAAAAATAAACTTTATACAATAAAATTATGCCCAATTAAATTGTTCTAAACACATATCAATATACATATCAAATTAAAAAAATTAATAATTCGCATAAAGGTTTGGCTCGATGCCACTTTAGTTGGGTTGTAATATTCTGTAACGCATGATCAAATTGCAAAAATAATGCGAAAGCGTGGAAAATCGAGTTTAAAAAATTTTACAAACCATATACCGGATCACCCTTTATGAACAATTATTAATTAAGCGAAAAAGATAACGAATAAGAATCATACCCTTGAAGATCGAGCTTCCTCAGTACAAGTTCACCTCGATCCTTTTCGCGTTCAACTTGAATCCACCGGGTTTGGTTCCTTCCTTTGATCAACGTTAGCCACCCATGTGTTTGGCCTCTAGAGGTGATCCACCAAGGAAAAAGAATTTTTAAGAAGAAGGGGTATTGGCTCAAACACTAGTTTTTCCTATCTGTATAGAAAAAGGGCGTACTCTCCAACAAATGGAATTATGTCGTATATTTGATATCTGATATAAGACTCATCTTATAAAGATATCAGGTAACCTTATTTAATAAAATAAGGTATTATTTAATTAAACTCTTTTAATTAAATGGGCTCCCTAATCTTATTAGGGATAATTAATTAAACTCATTTAACTAATTTTCCTTCCTAATCCAATTAGGAATAAATGAGAGTACTTATATTAAATTAATTCCTAAACTCTTTTAGAAATTAAAATAATAATAATAATTGTAATAATATTAATAAGACTCCTCTTATTAATTTATATTTAATATTTCTAAAATATTAAATAATAAATATTAAGCTATTTAATTTATTCTATCACCATAGATTAAATTAAATATACATAACATATATTATTACGATTATGCCATTAACTTCTTAAATAATTATTCTTCCTTTTTTATGGTGTGACCCTTTAGGTTCTCCATATTAAACCAGGTTGTGAATAAATTAATTAGAACAATTCTAATCTTATTTAAATAAATAAATTAAATAATTAATTTATTTAAATAAATAATATTTATTCTACAATAGGGATAAGCCTCCCTAGCGATCGGCGACTTTCCGGATAATATAGATTTCAACATTAATCATAAAAGAACCTTTGAGTAAATAGTTACCGTGACAATTCAATCCTTCCACCATACAATGTCCCAATTAAATATAAGACATGGAATTCTTTGTCAAGTCTTATTTTATTTAATTATATGTATTTTGATTCTTAAATGCACAACTCAAATAATGCAAATTAGAAACTCCTTTCTAATTTCATTACGCCTTAACCAAGGACTCTTTGGGTTGTCATTTATCGAATCACATAGGACATTCTCTTCTTTTAATAGAAGTGGTAGATTCTTTATTGATCATACATTATCTCCATGTACAACTTATTATACCCAAGCATACCCTTTGATATACCCTAAGGGTCTTAAGGAATAAGTCAAAGTATAACTCATCATACACAAGATACTATGATGATCTCAAGTCCAAGGATCACTTGTACTACTACTATCACTACTGAGAATTCCTATTGACGAAGCAAGTAAAACTCCATTAGGTATTCCTTAGCGAGCCACGTTCGGTGAACATATTCTCTAATAAGCACCTACATACTTGCTTTAGTGTCTCCACACAAATGATCATGAGATCAATCATCCTCATCCAATGAGCAAACAACGTATGTACCAATCTATCCGGATTCACTAATCCCCAATTTAGTAATCCAATGATTGGGAACTATTTTAGTTTTAAGCTTTCTAAGAATTTAGATCTCATTAGAATGATCATCATCATTATTCTAAAAGCATTGCTTAAAACTATGGGTTTATCACATATTATAAAACAAACATCATGTAGATAATTAAAAGCCTTTAATAAATTAATACTTTTATTAATAAATGAATAAAATTGTTACAAAGTATATGCTTTATCATCAAACATGAACTTTGGCTTGTGTGCATATTACTTTTAAATAATTGGTGAAATAAAATAATGTGTCTTCATGTGTTTTATTATTAAATTAAATAAAAAAGAGTATTTTAACCAAGATTAAGTAGTAAGCCTTCTTACGTAACTATAATCAAGTTATTTTTAAACAACTTATATTTGTCGTTTTTCTTCATCCAATCACTTTCCGTTATGGGGCCCACAAAAAAAGATCTGCTACTGTTGTACGAATATTCCCCGACAGTAAGAATATTCCACGACCAAACGAATATTCCCCGACAACAATGAATATTTTATAACCACTTGCTTATTTTAAAATATTTGCGTATTTTACCCCTAACTATCCACATTAATCAAATCAACCTTTACTATTTCAAAATAATAAATAGAGAAAATTAAATTTCATTAATAATAAGTTGGGGTCTTACAACCTTCCCTCCTTATGAAATTTCGCCCTCGAAATTGACGTACGTACCTGGTGTTTCGAAAAGGTGAGGATACCTCGCTTTCATTTCCGTTTCCAATTCTCAGGTCATTTCCTCTATAGCATGATTCCTCCACAAAACTTTAACTTGTGGTATGACCTTTGCGCGTAGGACATACTCCTTCCTATCCAAGATCTTTGACAGTACCTCCTCATACGTTAAGTCTTGACTATCTCGTCCGGTTCTAACTCTATATACGCGTGGTCGGGTCTTTCACATATTTCTGAAATACAGATATGTGAAACACATTATGAACACGAGACATACTTCGGGAGGTAACGCGAGTCTATAGGCTACATTTCCTACTCGGTCAAGAATTTGAAATGGACCAATAAATCGTGGATTGAGCTTTCCTCTCTTCCCAAATCTTGTAACTCCCTTCCATGGAGCAACTCGCAACAATACATGATCCCCTACACTAAATTCCACGTCCTTTCGATGAAGATCCGCATAACTCTTTTGTCGATCTTGTGCCGTTTGTATACGTTGTCGAATCATTTGGATCTTTTCGGTAGTCATACGTATTAACTTTCGGGTCCCAACATTGTTGCTTCACCCACCTCGTCCCAACATCTTTGGAGAGCGACACTTTCGTCCATATAATGCTTCAAATGGAGCCACACCTATACTTGCACGATAAGCTTGTTGTTGTAGGAGAATTCCACCAATGGTAAATACTTATCCCAACCGCCCCTTGAAGTCTAGGACACGAGTCTTAATAGATCTTCAAGAGTTTGAATAGTCCTCTCTCGATTGTCCGTCTGGTTTGAGGATGGTATGCCCAATCAATCGTAAATCCGTGCCCATAGCTTTTTTTGCAAGCTAACCCAAAATCTTGAAGTGAATCTTGGGTCACGATCCGAAACTATGGATCTGGGCATGCCATGCAACCTCACAATCTCATTCACGTACATACTAGCAAGACGTTCAAGGGAATAAGTCTCCCGTATTGGCAAGAAATGAGCAGACTTGGTTAATCTATCAACAATAACCCAAATAACATTAATTCCTTGAGAAACCGTAGGAAGACCCGTAACGAAATCCATGGTAATATGTTCCCACTTCTATTTCGGAATCTCAAGTGGTTGCAACGGACCATTAGGTACTAGATGCTCCGCCTTTACACGTTGACAAGTTAAATACATTAAGATAAACTTTGCAATCTCTCTCTTCATATTGTTCCACCAAAATGTATGTCGAAGATCACGATACATTTTGGTACTTCCAGGATGGATTGCAAATGGTATATTGTGTGCCTCCATCATAATCTTGTACTTCAAATCAGAGTCGTTAGGGACACAAAGTCTAGAGTGGACTCGAAGTATTCCTTCTTCATCAATTCGCGCCTAGGAATAGCTCCTTCTTGTACTTTCTTCTTCTTCATACGCATCAGCTCACTTGCCGGTGGCTTAAGCAACCTTAACTTTTTCTATTAAAGTTGGCTCTATGCGTATACTTGACATCATCGCACTCATTCCCGCATATGATCTTCTACTCAACGCGTCAGCTACCACGTTCGCTTTTTCAGGATGGTATTGAATAGTGTGGTCGTAGTCTTTCAATAGCTCGAGCCAACGTCGCTGCCGCATGTTGAGTTCTTTTTGAGTGAAGAAATATTTAAGGCTTTTATGGTGCGAATATATCTCCACTTTCTCCCCATATAGATAGTGCCTCCATATCTTTAAGAAAAATCATCGCCGCTAACTCTAGATCATGAGTAGGATAATTCCTCTCATATTCTTTAAGTTGTCGCGAGGCATAGGCTATGACTTTCCCACGTTGAATGAGAACACATCCTAACCCTTTGCACGAAGCATCATTTGTACATAACAAATCCATCCGAACAGATGGTATTGTTAGAACAGTCTTAGAAATAAGTCTCCTCTTAAGCTCTTGGAAACTCTTCTCGCATTCTTCGCTCCAAACGAATTTTGTATCCTTTCGAGTTTAGTGAGTTAATGGAGTAGCGATTCGAGAAAACCCTTCCACGAATCTCCGATAATAACCATTTAAGCCCAAAAGCTACGTACTTGATCGCATCGACTTCGGTTGCTCCAACTTTGTATTGCTTCAATCTTCACGGATCAACAGATACTCCATGTTTTCGACACCACGTGCCCAAGGAATGCTACTTCCTCAAGCGTAACTCGCATTTCTTCAATTTGGCATATAGTTTGTTTTCATGAAGCCTTTGGAGTACCAAACTTTAAATGGTGCTCATGATCTTCACGACTTTTGGAATATATGAGGATGTCATCAATAAAAACAACAACGAATCGATCCAAATATTCCTTGAATACTCGGTTCATCATATATCCATGAAAGCCGTTAGGAGCATTAGTCGATCCGAAAGACATGACTAAGAATTCATAATGCCCGCATCGAAGTTCTAAAGCGGTCTTTGGAATATCCTCGTTCTAATCTTCATTGATGATATCTAGAGCGAAGATCGATTTTTGAAAAGAATTGTGCCCCTTTCAATTGGTCAAACAAGTCATCAATACGAGGTAGAGGATACCTATTCTTGATGGTGACATGGTTCAATTCCGATAGTCAATACAAAGTCGCATACTCCCGTCTTTCTTCTTTACGGAATAAAACAGAGCACCCCAAGGAGATGTACTAGGACGAATGAAACCGATGTCCAACAATTCCTGTAGTTGGACCTTTAACTCCTGAAGTTCAATAGGAGCCATTTGATATGGGGTTTTAGAAATGGGCTTTGTGCAGAGTTCAAGATCAATAAAGAATTCAACTTCACGTTCGGGGTAGACCAAGGGAAGTTCTTCGAGAAATACGTCGGGAAAGTCAATAACAACAGAATATTATTCAAATTTGACGTGTCTTTATTCAAATCCATAACATGGGCTAAGAAAGCTTGACATCCGTTTTTCAATAAACGAATAGCTTTATGATTAGATATGACAGTGATTGATTTTAATGGTTTAGTTGCTTGAATTCGTACAACAGGTTGTTTAGGAATATGAAAGCTAACAACCTTACGAAAACAATCAATTTTGGCATGATGTGTAGTTAACTAATCAATCCCTAAAATCACATCAAAAGCAAGTATCTTTAAAGAAAAAATATTCAACAGGTAAGGTGATGGTGCCAACTTGAATCAAACAAGATTTATAAATAGTGGATGTGATGAAAGTTTCTCCTAACAGAGTTTCCACAGATAGGTCAAAGTCTAATTTCTCCGGAGTCAAGTTTAAACGTTGAGCACATGCAGGAGAGATAAATGAATGGGTAGCACTTAGATCAAGTAAGGTATAAACTTCGCAAGAATTTATAAATAGCTTACCGTGATCACCTCGTTTGGGTTCCTCGCATTTTGACGACCACAACAAACGCTCTTCCGGAATCATTGACTTTAACTTTTTTCGGGGATGGTCTTTTTTGAGTCACCGTCCCCATTGAACTAGGTTTCGCTTCATCAGTATAATCTCGAGCGATATGTCCTTCCTTTCCACAATTATAGCATACCTTGAGCTATTTAGGGACGGTTTGACCGATATGTCCCTATTTCCGCATTTATAGCATATAACCGGTGGTCGTTCTCCTCCCTTAGAACCGATTCTTTCAAGACCTTTGTCGTCTTCACATGGTCGTTGTTAAATCTCTCTTTTAAAATCTCCTCCGACTCGCTTCTTCTATTTTCATGGCCATGATTACCACCGAGTGGTTACCATTTTTGTCCGTCTTTTTCTTTCTCCATTTGGTTATCATTATTACATTGATCGCTATCTCTCGGTACGATCCTCAGTTATGGTCCTCGGTTGAACATACTCGTTATCTCGCTCTAACAATTGAGCCACGTTAACAACATCCGAATAGAGAGAGAAAATTTATGAGAAATGAGATATTGTCGTATCACGGGTTTCAAACCTCTCTAAAAACATCGCGTCATCGTTCCTCATTCTCCACCAAATGAGGTGCAAAACTGGATAACTCGCAAACTTTGTCTCGTCTTTAAGACACTCAATTATGTTGTTTTGTTCTAATATGATGAACTCCACTTCCTTCATATGACGAACACTTTCAGGAAAGTATTTGTCATTAAATAATTTCAAATGTCTCCCAAGACATCTTTGAGTCTTGCGTACTGGATGGGTACGCTTCATGACTCCCACCAAGATGATACGCTTTTTGCCACGGAACATAAAGGTGGCGAATGTAACCTTCGTTCTCCGTGCATCCCAAGACATTGAATATCTTGGTAATTTGCTTGACCCATGTTTCCACCATGATCGGATCTCGGCTTTCCTTAAATTTGGTGGTCCCAACTCTTTGAAGCGCTTGGGTTGTGACAACCCGTGAATTGCTATCATTTCCTCCTCAGTATTTTGAACACGAGTCTCTCCTCGTCGATTTTGCATGAAGCGCAAAAAGCTTCTAAACATCCCTCGTTCATCATCGCTTTCGGTGGTGTTGTTCACAAGAGGAACATTGCCCCAAGCTGTTGCGTTCTCCTCGTTGGTGAGTACAGGTGTCTCCACGGTCTCATTTCCATTGTTAATATTCTCAGTCGACATTCTCAAATATTGTCATAAAACAAGGGTTAATTAAGGAAATCAATATATCACATAATATCCATATATATCGACCAACTAACAAATAAGCTTAGGTAGGACACACTAGCGAAGGATTTACTCGTCTCTCCCTCCTAGTTCTATTCCCGATCTCCGCAAGAGATCATATCCTAAGCTCGATACCAATTGTGACGCCCCCAAAATAGGTATAAATCACCCATTCGAGTTGTCAATACATGGTACGTAAATAACTATAACTTTATTATTACAACATATAAAGCTGTGAGTTTAAATACAAATATTGCCATCTAGACAATATCCACACGCAAACTAAATCTCCATCATAATTATTGATACATTATTTTACAAAATGGTGAGGACTACTAAACAACTCTCTCTCTAGAACCTTCATTCCATACCCCGACTAGTACTCGCTACATTCTCGCCTCCTGAGAAGAAAAATGGAACAACAAGGAAAAGGGTGAGCTCAACTAGCCCAGTAAAGAATATTATGACTAAGATAATATACAACAAATTATCGTTAGTCTTCAACAGGAAAAATCTAATAGAATACAATAGACAACAAGTTTTAAATCAATATTCAGAATGAAATAATAATTCATTAGAAGAGTTAAGTAGAGAATGCAAACTACTATCTTCTATATATGAATTTAAAAGTTCATCGTCTATCTTTTATCCCTGTAACATCAATCAATATACATCTGGAATCAAATATTCATCTTTTACACTACAGCCAAAGATATTCATCGATTTAGTCGTATTCATCAAAAACACTGTTCATCTTTGCACTACTGGGCCAAAGATATTCATCGAAATCATTCATCTTTGCACTACTGTGCCAAAGATATTCAATAATATCATCATTTAAGACTGAGGATGATGAAAAATATTTTTAAAGAAACGAATCCAGTGAAACAAAATAACAAGGATTAAGGATTAAGGATTCGTACTTTATTTTATCCACGTCCAAAAATACCTCAAAAATAATCATAGTGGTGTAAAATTCAAGAATGATCAAAACATGGATACAATCAAAGCTAGTATCCATAATAGATATTTTAGACGAAAAGGGAAATTTTTTATTTTTCGATAAATAGTGTCGTATTCGTGAATAATATCAGAGTATACGTGAATAGTGCATTACACGTGAATAGTAACCCAAATATTAATTAAAAGTTCCAAATTTGATAAAAACTTCAGATCAATATTTCAGCATAATGATATTGAAGAAATAATATCATTACGAAAAAAAAATAATATCCCTTACCTCGAAAGATCAGTACTTCTAGCTGAAACACCGGATATAGGCTATGACTTGAACTTGCACAGTATAGCAATACTCAAAATATACTCAAAATACTCACAAGAATACGCTCGATAATATAGAGAGAGAAAACTTCAGTTTCTGGTGTGATTTTCAATTCTAACCTAAGCACCTTATTTATAGGAAAATGCTTAGAACACCAAAGCAGAAAATTTAATAAAATATTAATATATATTATAAATTTCCTTAGCCCATCTTTGAAGATCTAATTTCAGCAATTAATATCACATGTTAGCCCACTTAAATGCAAAAAAACATTTTTCATTAAAATAATAATTAAAACTTCCAAAAATTAATTATTTCGGAGCTTCGGAACTTCAATAATTCACAATAAATAGCCCTTTTATCAGAAAATTCGAATCTCATAACTTTTTATAGGAAATTCAATTCTCTACAATTTTGCAGAAGAAAGTTTTTCCAAATTCCAAATGTAAATTGACCGAAATCCACAAACAAAGCGATTTTATTGTGCTATAATCAAATTTCGAATAATAAATGGGGTCCATGAGACATGTTTAACATGTTTTAAACATTTATTGTAACAAAAAATACTCTTCCTCCTCAGATACTCATATATCCCACATTCGTTGTAAAAATATCACCATTATTATATTATTAAAATATAATAATATATTTAAATGAATTATTTTATCGGAAAAAGATAAAATTTCAATTTTCAACAATTGTCACATTAAAATTTTCTCCATCTATATCCACATAAAATCAATATTTTCCTCATCATATGAATCAATAATTAATTATTCACAAATAATATTACAGAATCACAATATCGCAACTGAAGTAGTTCCTCAGAAAGAGGGGCTTTCAATAAGAATTTTCTTCATCTGGCCAAGCAATTAGGTGACCAAACCTCTCCTTAGATGTAACTTTCTAGACATTGCCAATAATTTTATCTAATAATATTATTAGAGATAATATGAATTATTGCTTCGATAATGAAAAATATTGTGTAATGACAATTATGAAACAACAACAATATAAAATATCAACGCAAAGAATTATTAAATCAATAAAAAAATATTGAGCGGTAATTACGTAACCATTATTGAGTAGTGCCTTCTTACGTAAGAATCAATAATTGGTGCAATACTGCAAAGTCTCTGTGTGTTTTAAACACCGAGTATTTTAACAAAGATTAACTGTAACAACTACTACCATTATTTTTAAACAACTTATATTTGTCGTTTTCTTCATCCAATCGCTTTCAGTTATGGGGCCCACAAAGATCGCGCTGTAAGTCGTATGAATATTCCCGACAAAGAAGAATATTCCACGACCAAACTAATATTCCCGACAACAATGAATATTTTATAACCACTTGCTTATTTTGAAATATTTGCGTATTTTACCCCTAACTATCCACATTAATCAAATCAACCCTTACTATTTCAAAATAATAAATAGAGAAAATTAAATTTCATTAATAATAAGTTGGGGTCTTACACATATACTGTGAGTTTAAAAATAAATATTATCTTCTAGACAATATCCACACTCAAATAAGTTCTCATTACAATTATTGATACACTATTTAACAAAATAGTAAGGACTGCTAAAACAACTGTTCAGAACCATCATTCCATACCACGACTAGTTCCCGCTACATTCTCACATCTTGAGAAGAAAAATGGAACAAAAAGGAAAAGGGTGAGCTCAACTAGCCCAGTAAAGAATATTATGACTAAGATAATGTAGAACAAATTATTGTTAGCCTTCAATAAATCAGATAAAATATAATGGACAACCAGTTTTAGATTAATATTCGCAGCGAAAATAACAATTCATTAGAAGAGTTAAGTAGAGAATGAAATCTGTGACGCCCCCAAAATTAGGTATACGTCACCCATCTTGGGTCGCCACATAAATGGTACATAAATTCAAATACAACTTACTAATATAACTGTCGTGTACAATACGACATAAACAATGAGTTTGAATACAAATATTGTCTACTAGATATTATACAAACTCAAAAGGAGTCCTCATTACAACTATTATCACACTATTTCACAGAATAGTGAGGACTACTAATGCTATCCTCTGGACCATTACTCCGCTCCTCGACTCGTCTCCGCCTATGTTCTCATTTCCTGAAGAGAACAGTGAAAGAAAGGGTGAGCTCAACTAGCCAAGTAAGAAATATTATGACTAAGATAATGCAGAATAAATTATCATTAGCCTTCAACAGTGTTAAATTGATAAAATACAATAGACAAACCCGGTTTAATCAAGTAATGAATATGCAATCCATTAAAAGAGTCAAGTAGAAAATAAAGTCTACTATCTTTTAGGTTTTAAAAGGTTTTCATAAATTTTTATCACTAAGACTCAGTTTAATGAATAAACCACAATATCTAATCATCCCTGTACCATAGTCAAGGATTTTCATCAAATTATCAATGGTCATGACTATACCGAATCACCCCTGGTCATAATCATACCAAAAACTATCCATCACTGCATTACAAAGGCCACTGAGGACTTTTATCACATCATTTATAACAAGCCATGATTATACCGAATGATCCTCGGTCATAATCATACTAAGTTCATCTATGCACGTAAGCCAAAGATAACATATTATAACATGAGGATGATGACAATGACATAATAATTCAATAAAACAAGTTCAAGAATTATTTTATCCAGGAATTAGTAATGTCTAAATTGTCAACAAGATACTGTTTTGTAGAGTAAAATTCAAGAATGATCGTAAGAATATTTCCATGAAAAGATATCTTTGGATGAAACGCAAATATCAAGAATATTCTACTAATTTCATGGAGTATAGAAGTCAAAGTTTTAACCAACCGGTATAATAAAGAATGGAATAACAAAGGAAATCACCACGCATGCGCAGATTGCAGATGATTGTGGTATTCCAATGTAATAATAATAACGGAAAAGTCGTGAAATTCACAACCGACAAGATGATCCAATAGAATAATAAATCTTTGAATAATAATAAACAATGGAACCTGGTCCGGTGTAAAACACATGCATGTGATATTCCAATGTAATAATAAATGCGAAATAATAAACAATGGAACCAGTCCGGTGTAAAACACACGCATGAGGATATTCCAATGTAATAATAAAGAATGGAATAATGTAAGAAGATCACCAAGTATAGGGGATTCACAGATACAAAAGTTATTCCAATGTAATAAATAAGAATGGAATAATATAAGGATTTCACCAAGTATAAGGTATGCCGCGATACAAAAGTTATGTATAGGGTATGCCACTTTTACAAAAGTTATTCCAATGTAATAATAATGAATGGAAATAATGAAGTTCTCTTCGTGAATAAGAAAGAATAACACCCTTACGAGGTACAACAAATAATATCCCTTACCTTAGAAGAACTGAATATTGGAAAAGTGAAGTAGCGAAGGTATACTTTTCTTTCTTTCTCTATAGATTTTCTCTCTATAGCTTCTCTCTATAATTTTCTCTCTCTAGAGTTTCAAAGGTGAATTCGTAAGAAAATAATGAAGGAATGAGCTTCTATTTATAGGAAAATAGAATGCATAGTAATTAATCCATGAACTATCCAGATTGATTTACTTTAATCGACGGTCCATATTTAAACCAAAATCTTTTAAATAAAATATCATATATTCTATTTATATAAAAACATTTTACTATGCAAACACTATGCAACACTATGCAAAACACTATGCAACACTATGCATAATAAAATATAATATATTCTATTTATGAATAACTTTAATAAAGTATTCATTTTTTATATAAAAGATGTTTCGCTTTTATTACGTTAATAATACGTAATAAAACAAAACGTCATTATCGCTATAATAATTCATATTATTAATCGACAATAATGGAATCAAACCGAGTGACTTCTCACATAAGCATCAATAATCAATACCGTGTGCTACTATGCAACCACACGACATCGCATTTCTTTTACTACCGAGTAGTTCAACAGTATCAACGGTAAAACTTTTGCCGTTATTTCAATAAAATATTTTTGTCGTTTTCTCAATCTAACAATAATTCTGTTATGGGGTCCACCAATGATTGAGCCGTTGTACGAATATTCCCTGCTAAACCGAATATTCCCCGACCAATCGAATATAATATAACCACTTGCATACTTTGCAAAATTTATAAATACTACCCACAACTATAATATTATCTCAAATTCACACCATAATATGAAAAAATTATTTCGACAAAATTTAAATCTTTATTGATAAAATCTAGGGTCTCACAATCTCCCCTCCTTATGGAATTTCGCCCTCGAAATTAGAGTATGTACCTGGTATGATAAGAGGTGAAGATACCTTGAATACCTTTATCGTTGAAAACATTAAATTCATCTTTGCAATCCTGCCAAAGATATTCATTAACAATTCATCTTTGCACTACAGGCCAAAGATATACAACTGTAAAACCAATAATGCTGAGACTCAGCTTAATAGTATCACGACCACAAATTATCCATGCACTACGGGCCAAGGATAATTGTGTTTTCAATTACGATCATGATTATCTTAGAACAATCCTCGGTCATAATCATACCAAGTCCATCTATGCACGTAAGCCACAGATTGACTTTGAACACATCCATGAATTAATATTTCATTGCTGAGACTCAGCTCAATATTTAATCCACATCGTCGAATCATCCCTGCACTACAGGCCAATGATATTCTTTAGTATCACGACCACGAATTATCCATGCACTACGGCCAAAGATAATCGTGTATTCATTAGTATCACGACCACAAATTATCCATGCACCACGTACAAAGATAATCGTGTATTCATTAAGTATCACGACCACAAATTATCCATGCACTACGTGCAAAGATAATCGTGTATTCATTAGTATCACGACCACAAATTATCCATGCACTACTACCAAAGATAATCGTGTATTCATTAGTATCACGACCACAAATTATCCATGCACTACTACCAAAGATAATCGTGTATTCATTAAGTATGTACGACCACAAATTATCCATGCACTACTACCAAAGATAATTGTGTATTCATTAAGTATCACGACCACAAATTATCCATGCACTACTACCAAAGATAATCGTGTATTCATTAGTATCACGACCACAAATTATCCATGCACTACTACCAAAGATAATTGTGTATTCATTAGTATCACTACGACGCCCCCAAAAATAGGTATACGCCACCCATCTTGGGTCGCCACTTACATGGTACATAAATTCAAATACAACTTACTAATATAAGCGTAGTGTATAATACGACATAAACCGTGAGTTTGAATACAAATATTGTCTACTAGATATTATACAAACTCAAAAGGAGTCCTCATTACAACTATTATCACACTATTTCACTGAATAGTGAGGACTACTAATGCTATCCTCTCGGACCATTACTTTGTTCCCCGACTCGTCCCGCCTATGTTCTCATTTTCAAGAGAGAACGGTGAAAGAAAGGGTGAGCTCAACTAGCCCAAGAAGAAATATTATGACTAAGATAATGCGAGAATAAATTATCATTAGCCTTCAACAAAGTGTTAAACCGATAAAATACAATAGACAACCGGTTTAATCTGCAATGAATATGCAATCCATTAAAAGAGTCAAGTAGAGAATAAAATCTACTATCTTTTAGGTTTTAAAAGGTTTTTATCAATTTTATCACGAGACTCAAATTTTAATAAATAAACCACCACATCTAATCATCCTCGTATTACACGGCCAAGGATTTTCATCAAGTTATCAATGGTCATGACTATACCGAATCACCCCCGGTCATAATCATACCAAAAACTATCCATCATCGCATTATTAAAAGCCATCGAGAACTTTTGTCACATCATTTATATCAAGTCATGATTATACCGATTGATCCTCGGTCATAATCATACTAAGTTCATCTATGCACGTAAGCCAAAGATAACATAATATAACATGAGGATGATGACAATGACATAATAATTCAATAAAACAAATTCAAGAATTATTTAATCCATGAATTATTAACGCCCAAATTGTCAACATATCATTGTTTCAGAGAGTAAAATTCAAGAATGATCGTAAGAATATTTCCATGAGAAGATATTGGATGAAACGCAAATATCAAGGATATTCTACTAATTTCATGGAGTATAGAAGTCAAAGTTTTAACCAACCGAGTATAATAAAGAATGGAATAACAAAAGAAATCACCACGCATGCGGATTTCAGACATAGACAAAGTTATTCCAACAGAATAATAATAAACGGAACCGAAGTCGGTGAAATTCACAATCAATGGGATGTTCCAAAGAATAATAAAGATGGAACTGGATCCTGTGTAAAAACACATGATAGGATATTCCAACAGAATGATAAAGGCGGAACCAGTCGGGTGTAAAACACATGCATGTGATGTTCCAACAGAATAATAAAAAAGCGGAACAGTCGGTGTAAAACACATGCATGTGATGTTCCAATGTAATAATAGAAGAATGTCACCAAGTATAGGGTAAATCACAGATACAAAAGTTATTCCAATGTAATAATAAGCAATGGAATAACATAAGGATTTCACCAAGTATAGGTACGCCGTGACACAAAAGGTTATGTATAGGGTATGCCACTTTTACAAAAGTTATTCCAATGTAATAATAGTGAATGGAATAATGAAGTTCTCTTCAAGAAGAAAGAATAACACCCTCACCGTAAAAGAACCTAATATAGAAGTAGTGAAGTAGCGAATACTCTTCTTCTTTCTATAACTTTCTCTCTATAGCTTCTCTCTATAATTTCTCTCTAGAGTTTCAATGAATTCGTAAGAAAATAATGAAGGAATGAGCTTCTATTTATAGGAAAATGGAATGCATAGTAACTAATCCATGAACTATCCAGATTGATTTACTTTAATCTGACGGTCCATATTTAAAGAAAAATCTTTTAAATAAAATATAATATATTCTATTTATATAAAAACATTTTACTATGCAAACACTATGCAATACTATGCAAAACACTATGCAAAAATACTATGCAACACTATGCATAATAAAATATAATATATTCTATTTATAGAATAACTTTAATAAAGTATTCTATTTTATATAAAAGATGTTTCGCTTTTATTACGTTAATAATACTTAATAAAACAAAACGTCATTATCGCTATAATAATTCATATTATTAATCGACAATAATGGAATTAAACCGAGTGACTTTCACATAAGCATCAATAATCAATACCGTAGGTGCTACTATGCAACCACACGACACATCGCATTTCTTTTACTACCGAGTAGTTCAACAAGATCAACAGTAAAACTTCCGCCGTTATTTTAATAAAATATTTTTGTCGTTTTTCAATCCAACAATAATTACTGTTGTAGGGTCCACCAATGATTGAGTCATTGTATTTGCGAATATTCCTCGCTAAACCTAATATTCCCCACCAATCGAATATAATATAACCACTTGCATACTTTGCAAAATTTATAAATACTACCCACAACTATAATATTATCTTAAATTCACACCATAATATTAAAAAATTATTTCAACAAAATTTAAATCTTTATTGATAAAATCTGGGGTCTCACAATCTCCCCTCCTTATGGAATTTCGCCCTCGAAATTAGGGTACGTACCTGATATGATAAAGAGATGAGAATACCTTGAATACCTTTATCATTGAAAACATTTAATTCATCTTTGTAATCCGGCCAAAGATATTCATTAACAATTCATCTTTGCACTACAGGCCAAAGATATACAACTGTAAAACCAATAATGCTGAGACTCAGCTTAATAGTATCACGACCATGAATTATCCATGCACCATCGCCAAGGATATTTCAGGTTGTCAATTACTACCATGATTATACCGAATAATCCTTGGTCATAATCATACCAAGTCTATCAATGCACTACTACCAAAGATGACTTTTACCACATCCATGAATTAATATTTCATTGTCGAGACTCGAATTTTAATAATTAATCCATATCATCGAATCATCCCCGCACTACGTGCCAAGGATATTCATTAAGATATCACGACCACTAATTATCCATGCACTACTACCACGAGATAATCGTGTATTCATTAGTATCACGACCACAAATTATCCATGCACTACTACCAAAGATAATTGTGTATTCATTAGTATCACGACCACAATTATCCATGCACTACTACCAAAGATAATCGTCGTATTCATTAAGTATCACGACCACAAATTATCCATGCACTACTACCAAAGATAATTGTGTATTCATTAGTATCACGACCACAAATTATCCATGCACTACTACCAAAGATAATTGTGTATTCAATTACGGTTATGATTATACCGAACAATCCTCGGTCATAATCATACCAAGTCCATCTACGCACCATGAATACAGATGACTTTCAACATAATATAAGAATGAGGATAATGGTATAAAGAATCAATCAAATGAGATAAAGGATAAATATTAAACATTTATAATATAATTTATCCAGATTCAAGAATATCCCCATGTTTTCAATCACTTAATAATCTCATAATCTAATATCATTAATATTATAACAATATTTTAATCACTTCTTAAATTTATAAACAATTTATCTTAATTGTTTACGCTTTACCATATAATGCATTTAATCATTCAAAATGTCATACTCATAAAATATCATCACCAATTATCAAATCCTCATCAAAAATATGCATATACTCTATATAGGATTCTCTAGCCATAAAATCCTATTTTCAACTTTGTTACTTCACATAACATATTTAACTCATATGTTCAGAATTAAACTATTTTCATGAAAAATACCAAATCAGTCCCAAAAATATTTCTTTTCTGGGATTTAGCATAATATAGTCCCATGATGTAAATATATTTTTCTCGAAATTTTAAAATTCATTTACTATTTTTCAAAATCAATTTCTAATTAATTCTTAAGAAATTAGCTACCTCAAGTTTAACTCCAAAATTCCCAAATCTTGGCAGGACCTTACACACATGTTATCGTGAGCTTCCAGTTTAAATTTCATGGTCATCTGAGTTATAGAACTCTCGGTTATAGCGTTTTTTCGTCGGAAAAATCTAAATATTGAAATAGTCATAACTTGCTCATTTTAAGTCGTAATGAGCTCATTTTTGGACAGGAGGTACTTTTATACCATATACTTTCATGTCCCAAAACCCAGAATTTTTTTTCTCATAATTTAAGTGGCCGAAACAGCCCTCTAAAATCATGGCAGCAGCTTTTTCGGTTTTTGCAGCTTTGCACTCCTTTGCTAAAATCAGTCCACACAAAAATCTACAACACCTTTTCCAGTAATTCCACTTGGATTAGTTAGGTAACTCATAGATCTAACTCTAGGAATTGACCACACTCAAAATTCAAAATATAATAGGAGATATGGTTAATTGAATTTCATGTTACGCTTTTTTTCACCAAAATCGATTTTCAACTCTTTGTGATTTCTAAGAAACTTTCATGTTTTCACATAATAACCAACATAACTCATCATAACACTTACTAATACTACGATATACCCATGGTTTTCATTAGTCCAATGCTTTTATTATGACTTTTATCATAAACCACGAAACTGCTCATTTTAGTTGAAGAAATATTTGAGGGTTTAAGAATTGGGTTTTTGTATCTTTGGGTCAATACAAAATTCGATTTCACGCTCTAGGGTAGGCTAGGAAATCTTCAAGAATACGTCAAGAAATTTATTAATGATAGAAATATCATTCAAAACTGTTACTCTCGTCCAAGACTTGGATAGTACGTCACATTAATACCAACTGTGACTTTTATCCCTTAACCTGGATGGCACCTCACAATGATACCTATCAACTTGCCATCTTCAGTCACGACGTCGCCTACAGAAAGTCTGGCTTCGGTGCATTCCACACAAGGAAGTTAACAACGAAAGGATCGGGGCTCTTTACTTATGGCTTGATATAACAGTGATTAACTTTAGGGTTTGGTTACTTTGAATTCGTATAACAGGTTGGTTATGAATATGAAAGCTAACAACCTTACAAAAAGAATAACGAGTAGTTAATCAATTATTTTCAAAAATTACCTCAAAGACAAGTATTTTCAAGAGATAAGATCGACAGGTAACGTGAAAGTGTTTATTTGAAACAACAAGATTAATAAACAGTGGAGGTAACGAAGGTTTCTCCCAACGAAGTTTCAATAGATAAATCAAAGTCTAATTTCTTCAGAGTCAAATTTAAACGTTGAACGCAAGCAAGAGAGATAAAAGAATGGGTAGAACCGGTATCTAATAAGGTATAGACTTCGCAAGAATTTATAATTAACTAACCCGTGCTAACTTCGTTCGAGTCACTTGCTTTTTAAGAAGTCATGAAAACGCCTTCATGAAACCACCGACTTTGTTTTATCCAGATCCGCCTTTGGTGCCACCGTCCCAAATTTGGACTTGACTTTGGTGCACGACAAAATCGAGCTAAATGACCTTCTCTTCCACAATTATAACATGCTTTGGATGGCATGGCGCAGTTCGGACTGATGTGTCCCTCTCCTCCGCATTTGAAGCATATAATAGGTGGTCCTTCTCCTTCCTTGACAACAGTCTTTGGTCTTCGACGTCTTTCCATCATTGTTGAATCTCCTTTTCTTGAAATGTCCATTCTTATTGTTTTGGGCCCGATTACCACCAAGTGGTTACCATATCCGCTTTGTTGATTCCCTCCATGCTTGTTGTCACCGCTTCATGACTACTCTCTGGTATTATAATTTTGCCGGCTACTTTCTTTTTAGTTGCGTTGACTCGTTATCGCGCGCTCCACTAATCGAGCCCTATTTACAACATCCGAATAAAACACGGTTTATGAGAAATAAGATGTTGACGTATCTCCGCTTCAAACCTCTTAAAAACATTCGCGCCATTCTCTCTTCATTATCCACCAAGTGGGACGAATCGTGATAACTCCGCAAATTTTGCCTCGTATTGCGATATACACGGCCATATTGTTTTGTTCCAACTTGATAAACTCCACCTCCTTCATGTGGCGAATACTTTCGGAAAGTATTTGTCGTTGAACGACTCTGGAACTTCTCCCAAGATATCTTCAAAGACAAGAAAGTTGAGTAACGCTTTTACCGATTCCCACCAAGAATCCGCTCTCTCAGCAGAACATAAAAAGGCAAAAGGAACCTTTTGCTTCTGAGCATCCCAAGACATCAAATATCTTGGTAATCTGCTTAATCCATGCTTCCTTGTAAGTGGTTTTGGCTCTCCCTTAAACTCCGGTGGTCCCAACTCCTTGAATTGTTTAGCGGTGACCGCCCGAGAGTTTTCCGTGTTTCCACCTACGTTTTGAACAGGAGTCTCTTTCGCCTGATGTTGCATGAATTCTAAAAACCTTTTAAACGTACCGTCGTTAGTCAATTGATCAGTGTTGTTATTTACAGGAGGATTATCGCCATCCTGTTGTACATTGTCCTGATTATTGATCTGTGGAGAATCAACAGTCTCCTGTGCTCCATTGCTATTCTCAACATTCTCGGATGCCATTTTCAAACACTGCCACAAAATAAGGGTTAATTGACATGCAACATATTATCACTATACTCTGACTGACCAATCAAATACCAAATAAACTTAGGTAGGTCATACTAGCGAAGGAATTTCCCGCTCTCCCTCCTAGTTCTTATCTCACATCTTAGCCGTGGATCATATCCTAAGCTCGATACCAACTATGACGCCCCCAAAATTAGGTATACGCCACCCATCTTGGGTCGCCACTTACATGGTACATAAATTCAAATACAACTTACTAATATAACTGCTATGTGTACAATACGACATAAATCGTGAGTTTGAATACAAATATTGTCTACTAGATATTATACAAACTCAAAAGGAGTCCTCATTACAACTATTATCACACTATTTCACGTAATAGTGAGGACTACTAATGCTATCCTACGGACCATTACTTTGTTCCCCGACTCGTCCCAAATATATGTTCTCATTTCTCAGAGAGAAATGGTGAAAGAAAGGGTGAGCTCAACTAGCCCAAAGAAGAAATATTATGACTAAGATAATGCGAGAATAAATTATCATTAGCCTTCAACAATGTTAAAACCGATAAAATACAATAGACAACCGGTTAATCTGCGGCGGAATATGCAATCCATTAAAAGAGTCAAGTAGAGAATAAAATCTACTATCTTTTAGGTTTTAAAAGGTTTTTATCAATTTTTATCACGAGACTCAAATTTTAATAAATAAACCACCACATCTAATCATCCCTCGCACTACGGCCAAGGATTTTCATCAAGTTATCAATGGTCATGACTATACCGAATCACCCCTCGGTCATAATCATACCAAAAAACTATCCATCATCGCATTACAGTGCCAATCGAGAACTTTTGTCACATCATTTATATCAAGTCATGATTATACCGATTGATCACGGTCATAATCATACTAAGTTCATCTATGCACGTAAGCCAAAGATAACATAATATAACATGAGGATGATGACAATGACATAATAATTCAATAAAACAAATTCAAGAATTATTTAATCCATGAATTATTAACGCCCAAATTGTCAACATAATCTCGTTTTTCAGAGAGTAAAATTCAAGAATGATCGGAAGAATATTTCCATGAGAAGATATCTTTGGATGAAACGCAAATATCAAGGATATTCTACTAATTTCATGGAGTATAGAAGTCAAAGTTTTAACCAACCGAGTATAATAAAGAATGGAATAACAAAAGAAATCACCATGCATGCGGTTGCGATAGACAAAGTTATTCCAACAGAATAATAATAACGGAACCAGTCGTGAAATTCACACAAGCGATGGATGTTCCAATGTAATAATAAAGATGGAACTGATCCCGTAAAACACATGATAGGATATTCCAACAGAATGATAAAGAGGCGGAACCAGTGGGTGTAAAACACATGCATGGATGTTCCAACGTAATAATAAAAGCGGAACCAGTCCGGTGTAAAACACATGCATGTGATGTTCCAGCAGAATAATAGAAGAATGTCACCAAGTATAGGGTAAACCAGCGTATCAAAGTTGTTATTCCAATGAATAATAAGCAATGGAATAACATAAGGATTTCACCAAGTATAGGGTATGCTGGCGTGATACAAAGTTATGTATAGGGTATGCCACTTTTACAAAGTTATTCCAATGTAATAATAGTGAATGGAATAATGAAGTTCTCTTCAAGAAGAAAGAATAACACCCCTCACCGTAAAAAGAACCTGAATATAGAAGTAGTGAAGTAGCGAGAATACTCTTCTTCTTTCTATAACTTTTCTCTATAGCTTTCTCTATAATTTCTCTCTCTAGAGTTTCAATGAATTCGTAAGAAAATAATGAAGGAATGAGCTTCTATTTATAGGAAAATGGAATGCATAGTAACTAATCCATGAACGGTCCAGATTGATTTACTTTAATCGACGGTCCATATTTAAAGAAAAATCTTTTAAATAAAATATAATATATTCTATTTATATAAAAACATTTTACTATGCAAACACTATGCAATACTATGCAAAACACTATGCAAAATACTATGCAACACTATGCATAATAAAATATAATATATTCTATTTATAGAATAACTTTAATAAAGTATTCTATTTTATATAAAAGATGTTTCGCTTTTATTACGTTAATAATACTGAATAAAACAAAACGTCATTATCGCTATAATAATTCATATTATTAATCGACAATAATGGAATTAAACCGAGTGACTTCTCACATAGGCATCAATAATCAATACCGTGTGCTACTATGCAACCCACACGACATCGCATTTTTACTACCGAGTAGTTCAACAAGATCAATGTAAAACTTCCGCCGTTATTTTAATAAAATATTTTTGTCGTTTTTCTCAATCCAACAATAATTACATTGTGGGGTCCACCAATGATTGAGTAGTTGTTATGCGAATATTCCCGCTAAACCAATATTCCCCACCAATCGAATATAATATAACCACTTGCATACTTTTGCAAAATTTATAAATACTACCCACAACTATAATATTATCTTAAATTCACACCATAATATTAAAAAATTATTTCAACAAAATTTAAATCTTTATTGATAAAACTGGGTCTCACAATCACGACCACAAATTATCCATGCACTACTACCAAAGATAATCGTGGTATTCATTAGTATCACGACCACAAATTATCCATGCACTACTACCAAAGATAATCGTGTATTCATTAAGTATCACGACCACAAATTATCCATGCACTACTACCAAAGATAGTCGTGTTTTCAATTACGGTTATGATTATACCGAACAATCCTCGGTCATAATCATACCAAGTCCATCTATGCACCACAGATACATGATGACTTTCAACATAATATAAGCATGAGGATAATGATATAAAGAATCAATCAAATGAGATAAAGGATAAATATTAAACATTTATAATATAATTTATCCAGATTCAAGAATATCCCCATGTTATCAATCACTTAATAATCTCATAATCTAATATCATTAATATTATAACAATATTTTAATCACTTCTTAAATTTATAAACAATTTATCTCAATTGTTTACGCTTTACCATATAATGCATTTAATCATTCAAAATGCCATACTCATAAGATATCATCACCAATTATCAAATCCTCATCAAAAATATATGCATATCCTCTATATAGGATTTCTCTAGCCATAAAATCCTATTTTCAACTTTGTTACTTCACATAACATATTTAACTCATATGTTCGTAACTAAACTATTTTCATGAAAAATACCAAATCAGTCCCAAAAATATTTCTTTTCTGGGATTTAGCATCATATAGTCCCATAATGAAAATATATTTTTCTCGGAATTTTTAAAATTCATTTACTATTTTTCAAAAATCAATTTCTAATTAATTCCTTAAGAAATTTGCTACCTCAAGTTTAACTCCAGAAATTCCCAAATCTTGGCAGGATCTTACACATGTTAATGTGAGCCTCCAGTTTAAATTTCATGGTCATCGGAGTTGTAGAACTCCGGTTATATCATTTTTCGTCGGAAAAACCTAAATATTGAAATGGTTATAACTTGCTCATTTTAAGTCAGAATAAGCTCATTTTTGGACAAGAGTTACCTTATACCATATAATTTCATTTCCCAAAAGGCTAGAATTTTTCTCATAATTTAAGTGGCCGAAACAGCCCCTCTAAAATCATGGCAGCAGCTTTTTCGGTTTTTGCAGCTTTGCACTCCTTTGCTAAAATCAATCCACACGAAAATCTACAACACCTTTTTCATTGATTCCACTTGGATAAGCTACATAACTCATAGATCTAACTCTAGGACTTGACCACACTCAAAAATTCAAAATATAATAGGTGATATGGTCAATTGAATTTCATGTTACGTTTTTACCAAAATCTGATTTTTCAACCCTTTGTGATTTCTAAGAAACTTTCATGTTTTCACATAATAACCACATAACTCATCATAACACTTACTAATACTTCATATACCCATGATTTTCATTAGTCCAATGCTTTTATTATGACTTTCATCATAATCCTCGTAAATGTGATCCTTTTAGTTGAAGAAATATTTGAGGGTTTAAGAAATGGGTTTTTCAGACTGGGGGTCAATACAAAATTCGATTTCACGCCTAGGGTAGGCTAGAAATCTTCAAGAATACGTCAAGAAATTTATTAATGATAGAAATATCATTCAAAATCATTACTCTCGTCAAGACTTGGATAATACGTCACATTAATACCAATGTGACTTCTATCCCTTAACACGGATAGCACCTCACAATGATACCTATCAACTTGCCATCTTCATCCACGTCGCTTACTGTAAAGTCCGCGGCGGTGCATTCCACACAAGGAAGTCAACAACTAAAGGATCGGGGCTCTTTACTTATGGCTTGATATGACAATGATTGACTTTAGTGGTTTGGTTACTTTGAATTCGCATAAAAAGTTGGTTATGAATATAAAAGCTAACAACCTTACTTAAAAGCATGATGAGTAGTTAACCAATTGATTCCTAAAATCACATCAAAGGCAAGTATTTTCAAAAGATAAGATCAATAGGTAACGTGAAAGTGTTTATTTGAATCAAACAAGATTTAAAAAATAGTAAGCAGAACGAAGGCTCCTACTAACGAAGTTTCAACCAATAAGTCAAAGTCTAACTTCTCCGAGTCAAATTTAAACGTTGAACGCAAGCAAGAGAGATAAAATAATGGGTAGAACACGTATCTTATAAGGTATAGACTTCGCAATTTATAATTAACTAACCGTGCTAACCCGTTCGGTTTACTCGCTTTTTGAGAAGTCATGAAAATGCACTTCCTAAAACCAACGACTTTGTTTTGTCCATATCCACCTTTGGTGCCACCGGCCCCAACTAGACTTGACTTTGGTGCACAACAAAATTGAGCTAAATGACCTTCTCTTCTTGCAATTTCCACTTCTATTATCTTTGCCATGATTACCACCAAGTGGTTACCATTCTTAGCATGATAATTTCCCCACGATGGTTATCATTGTTACGATAGTCGTTGCCACCAAAGATGATTATTATCGTATTGTTGGTCGTTACCTTTTGTTTGAAATGAATCAACACTCTCATGTGCTTCATTGCTTATCTCGGCATTTTTAGATGTCATTCTCAAACACCGTCACAAAACAAGGGTTAAGTAACATATCACATATTATCCCTATACTCAACCGACCAATTAAATACCAAATAAATTTAGGTAGGTCATACTATGAAGGAATTTCTGCCTCCCCTCCTAGTTCTTATCTCGCATCTTAGCTGTGAGGATCATATCCCTAAGCTCGATACCAACCGTGACGCCCCAAAATTAGGTATACGTCACCCATCTCGGGTCGCCACATAAATGGTACATAAATTCAAATACAACTTACTAATATAACTGTCATGTACAATATGACATAAACTGTGATTTTGAATACAAATATTGTCTACTAGATATTATACAAACTCAAAAGGAGTCCTCATTACAACTATTATCACACTATTTCACAGAATAGTGAGGACTACTAATGCTATCCTCTGGACCATTACTCCGTTCCCCGACTCGTCCCAGCTATGTTCTCATTTCCTGAAGAGAACAGTGAAAGAAAGGGTGAGCTCAACTAGCCCAGTAAGAAATATTATGACTAAGATAATGCAGAATAAATTATCATTAGCCTTCAACAGTGTTAAACTGATAAAATACAATAGACAACCAGTTTAACTGCAGCGGAATATACAATCCATTAAAAGAGTCAAGTAGAAAATAAAGTCTACTATCTTTTAGGTTTTAAAAGGTTTTCATAAATTTTTATCACTAAGACTCAGTTTAATGAATAAACCACAATATCTAATCATCCTTGTACCATAGTCAAGGATTTTCATCAAATTATCAATGGTCATGACTATACCGAATCACCCCTGGTCATAATCATACCAAAAACTATCCATCACTGCATTACAGGCCACTGAGGACTTTTATCACATCATTTATAACAAGCCATGATTATACCGAATGATCCCTGGTCATAATCATACTAAGTTCATCTATGCACGTAAGCCAAAGATAACATATTATAACATGAGGATGAGGATGATGACAATGACATAATAATTCAATAAAACAAGTTCAAGAATTATTTTATCCAGAATTAGTAACGCCCAAATTGTCAACAAGATCTTGTTTTGTAGAGTAAAATTCAAGAATGATCGTAAGAATATTTCCATGAAAAGATATCTTTGGATGAAACGCAAATATCAAGAATATTCTACTAATTTCATGGAGTATAGAAGTCAAAGTTTTAAACCAACCGGTATAATAAAGAATGGAATAACAAAGGAAATCACCATGCATGCGGTATTTCAGCATGACAAAGTTATTCCAATGTAATAATAATAACGGAACCAGTCGTGAAATTCATACCGACAAGATGATCCAATGTAATAATAAATGCTTTGAATAATAATAAACAATGGAACTGTGTCCGGTCGTAAAACACACGCATGTGATATTCCAAATGTAATAATAAATGCGGAATAATAAACAATGGAACCGTGTCAGGTGTAAAAACACATGTATGTGATATTCCAAATGTAATAATAAATGCGAATAATAAACAATGGAAACCAGTCCTGTAAAACACACGATGTGATATTCCAATGTAATAATAAAGAATGGAATAATGAAGAAGATCACCAAGTATAGGGGATTCACAGTATACATGAGTTATTCCAACATAATAAATAAGAATGGAATAATATAAGGATTTCACCAAGTATAGGGTATCTTTGCGTGATACAAAGGTTATGTATAGGGTATGCCACTTTTACAAAAGTTATTCCAATGTAATAATAATGAATGGAATAATGGAAGTTCTCTTCGTGAATAAGAAAGAATAACACCCCTTACGGGTACAACAAATAATATCCCTTACATTAGAAGAACTGAATATTGGAAAAGTGAAGTAGCATAATACTTTTCTTCTTTCTCTCTATAGATTTTCTCTCTATAGCTTCTCTCTATAATTTCTCTCTCTAGAGTTTCAGTGAATTCGTAAGAAAATAATGAAGGAATGAGCTTCTATTTATAGGAAAATAGAATGCATAGTAATTAATCCATGAACGGTCCAGATTGATTTACTTTAATCTGACGGTCCATAATTAAAGCAAAATCTTTTAAATAAAATATCATATATTCTATTTATATAAAAATATTTTACTATGTAAACACTATGCAAAACACTATGCAAAACACTATGCAACACTATGCATAATAAAATATAATATATTCTATTTATAGAATAACTTTAATAAAGTATTACATTTTTTATATAAAAGATGTTTCGCATTTTATTACATTAATAATATGAATAAAACAAAACGTCATTATCGCTTATAATAATTCATATTATTAATCGACAATAATGGAATCAAACCGAGTGACTTCTCACATAAGCATCAATAATCAATACCTGCATGCTACTATGCAACCACACGACATCGTACTTTTACCACCGAGTAGTTCAACAAAGATCAACGGTAGAAACTTCCGCCGTTATTTCAATAAAATATTTTGTCGTTTTTCAATCTAACAATAATTCATTGTGGGGTCCACCAATGATTTGAGTTGTTACGAATATTCCTCGCTAAACCGAATATTCCTAACCAATCGAATATAATATAACCACTTGCATACTTTGCAAAATTTATAAATACTACCCACAACTATAATATTATCTCAAATTCACACCATAATATTAAAAAATTATTTCGACAAAATTTAAATCTTTATTGATAAAATCTGGGGTCTCACAAAATCTACTATCGTTTATGAATTTAAAAGTTCATCATCAATATTTTATCCCTGTAACATCAATCAATATATATCTTGAATCAAATATTCATCTTTGCATTACGAACCAAAGATATTCATTTGTATCACCAGTTGGTCAAGTTCATCTCAACACTTGTTCATCTTTGCACTACGGGCCAAATATATTCGACAGGTAATCATTCATCTTTTCACTACAGGCCAAAGATATTCAGTAATATCATCATTTAGGACTGAGGATGATGAAAAATATCTTAAAAAAATGAATCCAGTGATATAAAAGATCAAAGATTAAGGATTCGTACTTTAGTTTATCCAAGTTCAAAAATACTCCATAATAATCAATTGTGGATCAAAATTCAAGAATAAAGATCAAAACATGGATACAATCAAATATAGTAACCATAATAGACAACTTGGACAATGAAAAAAAAATTAATTTTTCTGTGAATAGTGTCGTATACGTGAATAGTAACTCCAACACAAAAAGGTAAAAATTTCATAATAAAATTCATACCAATATTCCAGTATAGTGATATTGAAAGAAATAATATCATTTACGAAAAAAAGAACATCGCTTACCTCAAAAAAATAGTACTTCTGACTGAAATATCGGATATAATGTTGAAGAAAACTTGCACTGCTTATCAACTCTCAAAGTATCTAAATACTCACAAAAATACGCTCGATATTATAGAGAGAGAAAACTTCTAATTCTGGTGTGATTTTCAATTCTAGCCTAAGCACCCTATTTATAGGAAAATGCTTATAATGCCAAAGCAGAAAATTTAATAAAATAATAATATTTTCATTTTCTTCAGGACACACAAGTGGGTCCCACCCACATTAAAAACATTTTTCTTTAAAAAAATATTTATAACTCCAAAAATCAATTATTCCGGAACTTCAATAATTCATAATAAATAGCCCTTTTATCAGAAAAATTCGAATCTTATGTCCATTCCATAGGAAATTTAATTCTTTACAACCTTATAGAAGAAAGTTTTTCCAAATTCCAAATTCCAAATGATCAAAATCCACATACGGATGATTTTCAACACCTTCATTCTGATAAAATACTGATAAAACACCTCAGCATTAATTCTTTCATTTATATTCACATAAAATAAATATTTTCTTATCATATAAATTAATAATTAATTATTCACAAATAATATTAGAGAATCACAATAATGACAACCAAGTCGTTCCTAGGAAAGAGAGGGCTTTTCGATAAGGATTTCTCCTTACTAGCGCGTAATTAGGTGACTAAACCCCTTTCCTAGACAGAACTTCCTTAGACATTGCCAATAATGCTATCTAATATTATTATTCAAATAATATGAATTATTGATCTGATAATGGGAAATACTGTGCAGTGACAATTATTGAATCAATAATATAAAATATCAACGTAGTAATTATTGAATCAATTAAACAAAATATTGAACAGTAATTACTGTAATAATTATTGAGTAGTGACATCTTACGTAAGAATCAATAATTTGTGCAATATCGGATGCTACTGTGCAATTTGTTCCTTGTTGAGGCCCATTACTAGAGAATTTCTCTTTTTGGACTTCGGACCTTGTTCCACCACGTTGACTTTATATTCCACAAAGGTCCTTCCTGTTTTCTTTTTAGAGGCATGGTTGTCCTCTTCTATCCTTAATCTTATGATTAAATCTTCAAGTTTCATCTCTTTGCGTTTATGCTTTAGATAATTTTTAAAATCTTTCCACATTGGTGGTAGTTTTTCAATAATAGCAGCAAATTGGAAAGATTCACTTAAGGACATACCTTCTGCATGTATTTCATGTAGGATTACTTGTAATTCTTGGACTTGGTTGATGACTGCCTTGAAATCCACCATCTTATAGTCCAAAAACCTGCCAACTACGAATTTCTTTGTGCCAGCATCTTCTGTTTTATATTTTTTATCCAAGGAATCCCATAATTCTCTTGTTATTTTGAGAGAACTATACACATTGTATAATGTCTTATCCAATCCATTAAGGATATAATTTTGGTACTAAAAATCTGCATGTTTCCATGCATCTATCAAGTAACAACAACTTCAGTTCTGCTTTCATCTTCTTTGAGCACAGAGGGATCTTCGTGAAGAAACCTCGCTAAGTTCAAAGTAGTAAGATAAAACAATATCTTTTATTGTCATCTTTTAAATTCTGTTCCATTGAACTTTTCTAGTTTTTCACCATGGTTCACTAGAACATTTGGTATAGAAGGTGTAGAAGAAGAACCAATTATAATAACAGAATTGGTATCCATATTTCTTGCAAATATATATATATATATATATATATATAAATCTAATTGTATTAAGATTTTTGGTAACCTTAAAGGAAATTATATATATTTATATTAACTTATCTTGCAGTAAATAATTTTTCAAGGCTAGTACTTGGTTCTATGTCCTTAATATAATTATGCCCTCCGTATAGTGCTTAGAGTTGATAGCACTTGTCTCCCAAGATACAATGACACTGTATACTTTTGCAGCACTACAAAAAGTATACTCTACAAACCAAAAGAAATGCTCTAACTCTCTCTCAAATTTACTAGGGAAACTGATGAAGAAATTATATTCTAGAATGCTCTATTATACTAGAATGCTTGAGAAATGTATGATTTTGAAGGCTGCCCCCTCCTATTTATTTATAGGAGGGGTTGGTGACCCTTCGGATGGGCACATCACCCCTAAAAAAGGCATGGGATGCTTCTGAAGAGGTATTATTTGTATCTCTTGGTCAAAATGACGTAGTTTAGACCATTTGCAGAATAGGCACATCTATTCGGACCCTTAAAATGACGTAGTTTTAGCATTAGTAGAACCAAAGCTACGTAGTTTTAGGCTTAGAAGAAAAGGCGCGACAAAAACGACGTAGTTTTGGGTTGCCCGTTCAAACTTACATATACCGCTTCTCAAAATGACACAGTTTTTATAATACTGCTTCTCAAAACAACACAGTTTTGATAATATAATAAATACAGCTTCTCAAAATGACACAGTTTTGATAATAGAATTAAATAAATAAAATTTAAATAAATTTTAATAAAAAATTTAAATAAATTTTGTCTAAAAAATTATGTTCAGGACCCAAAGCCACGACCCTCGTGCCTCGTGCCACAAGCCCGAGCCAGGCCAGGCTGGCCAGTCAGTCGACGGTGCGCGCGTGTGGGTTTGAACCTAGCCTTGGCTAGATCCTCTCCCTTCCACAAAAGCAGGGTGCCCCTTGGGGTCCAAACCCAAGAGCACTTTTATTGTATATAAACATATAAAATATTTAATTCCTAACCTATGTGGGACTTGATTTTTCCAACATGTATTTATTATCTTTTATCATTTCCAAGTGTGATCTTTGGGAGTTAATATCTCATTCATTACTCCATGGATTTGAGCTTCCAAATACTTAATTTAATCTACTCATGGAGTAGAACACATTAATATATGGAATCATTAAAAATAATTAATGATACCCATATTAAATTAGGCTCAAATTCTAACATAACATTGGTGTCTGAGAGAAATCTTGGCAGAAATGGGATTGTGTGGCCAAAAGAGGAGATATCTCGGCAGGGATATCGACAAAAGAATAGAAAACTTCTTTTTGTGTGCAGTGTCGAACAAAAGGAAGATTCAGAGATACTTAATTGGGTTCCACCATTATATGGTATTATTTTAGTGAAATTAAATAGGTTGTTCAAATTAATTAATGGTAATTTTGTACTCTCTATTTAGGGGGTGTATTCAATTAAGATTTTTAAAGACTTTTTTAAGTGACAAACTTTTGTAGAATTTGTGGATTTTAATGAATTTTAAAGACTTTTTAAAAATGATTTTTATAGACTTTATGAAATAAGCAACAAACTTTTATAAACTTTTTATCAAGACTATGATAGACTTTTGTATATGTCTAATATATAAAATTGAAAGATTATTATATTTAAGATTAAAATTTTGCTACACAGTTAAATTATTTATTATATTTTTAGTGCATATATTATAAATAATAATCCACAGCTTATGATAACAACTTTCAGAAAACATATTATACAAAAATTTCAAGTTCTGACAATATTATTTTATCTAAGCATTAGAATACATATATATTATAATATATGTATTACATGGCTTTTGATCATTCAATTATTGGCTCCATGATTTCATTTTTTTCCTTCACAGAAAACGAAATCCACACTCTTGTGTGAGCGTGTGATTCAATACCATATTGATTGCTTTACTACTATCCACATTAACATATTATTGTTTTACTACTATATATATAATCCCTCCTTTTATCAAATCATGCAGTATAATTAATAGTAAGACAAAAGCTTTAAATATATATACATACATAATCTTCATAATTGATCTGAGAGTTTCATGATTTTATCTCACCTTTATTAAACAAATTTCTTTCGTCTTTGTATTGAAAGCTTTCGATCTGCCGCTTTCTCCCTTACTAATTTATTGTGTCTTTTTCCTTTTTCCTTTTTCCTTGATTACACGTACTGCAAGACAGATTAGGTCTTTAATTATTTTTTTACTTATTAATATATCTTGTTAATTCTCTTAATTATAATATGATTTAATTTTATCCACATATAAATTAAATCCAATTAGTTAAGGCCCAAATTTTACCAAATTAACTTATCCTTCACATATTAATACTTATTAGCCCATATAAAATAAATAATTAGTTTGACCCAATAAAATACAAAGTCCAATTAAATTATTTAAAATATAAATTTAAATGTTATTTATTTATTTTATGTTATTTCTTTATTATTATTATTTTTTTCTAGTTGAACGTAAAAAGATTGGAGGTGAACTTGTACCTGAGGAAACTCGAATCTTCATGGGTATGATTCTTGTTCTCTTTTTTTTCGTTTAATTAATAATTGTGTATAAAGGATGATCCGGGTATATTGTTTGTAAAATTTTAAAACTCTAATTTTCATGCTTTCGCTTACTTTGTGCAATTTGATTGCGTTCATGAATATTACAAATCTAACAGTGGCATCAGAGCCAAACTTTTATGCAAATTATTAATTGTTCAGATTTGATATGTATGTTGATATGTGTTTAAAATAATTTAATTGGGCATAATTTAATTTATAAAATTTATTTAAAAAAAAAAAGTAGAAATCTATTTTTAAAGCTTTTTTTTTTAAAATGTTATCGCGTCATCCACCGAATCACGGTTTCAGGAATAGTTAACAAGAGATGGGATAACGTGATTAGTATATATATATATATATATATATATATATATATATATATATATATATATATATATATATATATATAATATTCGTAACTATTTTATAATTAAAATAAAAGTTTATTTTAATCTTAAAATAAAGAAAGTTTATTTTAATTTTAAAATTAGAATTTCATGCTAACTAATTAGAGTTGGAATTGGATTCCATAATAACTAATTGGAGTTGAAATTGGATTTCATGTTTTCTTAAATAAAGGAGTTTATTTAGATATGGAATAAGATTTCATATTATTCAAAATAAAGGAGTTTATTTGTGAATAGGAAAGTGAATATATGTTTCCTTAAATAAAGGAATTTATTTAGATATAGAATAAGATTTCATATTATCTAAAATAAAAGAGTTTATTTTGACAAGGAATTAGATTCCATAATTAATTAAAATAAATAAGTTTATTTTGATTAAAGAATTTGATTAAAATATAATAATTTATTTTATTCAAAATTAGATAAATTAAAATAAAAGAGGTTTATTTTGATTTAAATTTGGATTAAAATAAAGGATTTTATTTTGATTCAAAATTAGATTTTATACTAACCGAATTTTCCCATTAAATGATATCAATATATATATTGAATGTTTATTATTCATGAGATGAATGTTATTTATTGATGCATATGGTTATGTGTACGATAATAAATGAGATTAATTATGAACTATTTGACCAATGTGATTGAATTTTATTTTAGTTGAATGTTTGAATGTATGGGTTTTATTAAATGGGGTCTGCGTACCTCATCTTCTCTAATTTTTCTTAATGTAAATTCTAACTCCCTCCTATGTTCCCCTTGACTACTGATCAAGGTTTCTATTTATTTTAAATAGTTTTGTAATAGGAAGAGTTAAAATTATTTTGAAGAATTAGAGATCAAGGAGCAAGGAGCACTTGAAGACCAGTTTGTAATGGAGCCCGAATTTAAATGTAATAGTTATATTTAAATATTAATTCTTGCACCCCTAGGGTTTGACCTTTTGGTTCACTTGGTGGCTCTAGGGAACCAAACCAGAATAAAAATCCATAATCAATCTGGGTAGAATATAGTATTCTATATGTGCATGCTTATACTATATATATATATATATATATATATATATATATATATATATATATATATATGCAAACATGCTTCGCATGTTAATTAAGATGATCGTATTATATATATATATATATATATATATATATATGTGCATGCACGCTAAACAAGATGAGATAAATTAATAACAAAACCCTCAAATAAATTATATAAAGTTGTAACGTTCAAAGATATTTGGAATATCGAACGTCGCCTTCTAGCATGGCAAAACAAAAGAGTATTAAATATTTAATATGAGTTTGTTGTGCACACACAAGGCAAGTATTAAATATTTAAGATGTTATTTTATCACATTTAATGCTTATAAATAGTCTGAACAATGCTGTTTTGTTGTGCACACACAAGGACAATGTTTTTCTTTTGAATATATGGAGTGCTAGGTATGACCTAACTTAGATCATTTTAGTTCGGATGTGCACACACTTGATCATTATGATCTAAGAGGCAAAATAAAAGGAATTGCATAGTTGATGTAATTGACAAGAGTTTTTTACTTATTTATTTATATATAGTTTGTTGTGCACACACAAGGCTATATACATTTGAAATGGGATCCTTATTTTCACTAACATATCTTTAATTTGATATCGCCGAACTATATAAATTGAGGGTAATATAGTTTGATGAAAATAGTGGGAGATACCAATTTAAAACAAGACCTAAATTATTTTGGTAATTAATAAAAGAATGTATGCTAAAATATTGTTAAGAACAAATTCATTTACAGAATTTTACAATGTCTAAATTACTATCACTGCATAGCATATTAGATGCTAAATTAATCGGACCTAATGAAACGGATTGGTTAAGGAAATTGAGAATAGTTCTCACGGCTGAAAAGATATCTAATGTCCTTAATACGCTTATCCTTGCAATGGTTGCAGACAATGCCTTGAGGAAGGATTGCTACTTTTAGAAAGTGGCAAGATGATGCACAATTGGCTCAATGCATCATGCTCACATCTATGAGTAATGAGCTTCAGCGTCAGCATGAAACTATGAATGCTCTTACAATACTCATGTACGTCAAGTAGTTGATGGTGAGAAAAGTAGGACTGATAGATATCAGATATCTAAGGATGTAAAATCTTAAATTTTATGAATAAAGATTTAAAATTTCTCGAATTTTTTTTTGAATATTATGGTGTAGATTTAATATAATGTTATAGTTGTGGGTAATATTTATAAATTTTGCAAAGTATGCAAGTTGTTATATTATATTCGATTGGTCGGGGAATATTCTTTATTTCGAGGAATATTCGTACAAAGGCACAATCATTGGTGGACCCCATTAATGTAATTATCATTTGATTGAGAAAGCGACAAAAATATTTTTATGAAAATAACGGCGGAAGTTTTACCATTAAAACTGTTGAACTACGGTAGTAAAAAACGAATACGATGTCTGGTCGTGGTTGCGTAGTAGCTACCAGATTGATTATTGATGCTTACGTGAAAAGTCACTCGCTTATACTCAATTATTATTGCTACAAGAATTGTTGCATCATATCTTTCATATTATTGATTCGATTATTGTCACAGTATCATCTGCATAATATTTGATATATTATTAAATCAATAATTGAGACGACAAAGTTATTCATATTATTAAATTACAATATTTACAATGTCTAGAAGTTCTGCCAAGGAGAGGTTTGGTCACCTAATTACGCGCCAATAGGGAGAAATCCTTATTGGAAAGCTCCCTCTTTCCTGGGAACGACCTGGTTGTTAAATATTGTGAGTTATAATATTAATGATGAATAAGTTCGTGTTGATTAAAGATAAATTTGATAGTTCCATTGTGTTGGAATTATTAGTGTTAGTGGAAATCGACATCTATTCCGATGATAATTGATGTCTGGTTATATTGATAAATCGGGGAATTTATCGGATAAATGAGCAATTAATTGCTACTAATTCACATGCTTATATAACTATTTGTTCACATATGTGCACTATTGAATCACATTCTTATACTATTAGGGGAGTTGGTGCAAGATTGATAATACTTGCATGATTAAATTAAAGATGGAGGTATAGATGGAGGTACTATACTGTAATTCATATTTTCACATGTCTAGAACTATTGAGTCACATGATTTACTATTGATTCACATGATTTACTATTAGGGGAGGTGGTGCAAGTTTGATAATACTTGCATGACTAAATTAAAAATGAAGAAAAAGTTGGAGGTATTGTACTATAATTTTTTGAGCCCCAAAATGTGCAATTATTGAAACTATGTTTTCCTATAAATAGAAGCTCATTCTTCCTTTATTTCTCACCAATTCACTAAAGCTTTAGAGCCATTATTATAGAGAGAAATCTATAGAGAAAAAGAAGAAGAGAAGCCCGCTACCTCACTATTCCAGTATCGAGTCTTCTTTTGAGGTAAGGGGTATTATTTTTTTATATTCATGAAGAGAACTTCTGTTATTCCATTCTTTATTATTCATTGGAATAACTTTCGTATACGCTGGGCTACCCTATACTTGGTGAAATTCTTACGTTATTCCATTACTTATTATTTTCTTTGGAATAACTTCGTCATCTAAGTACCGCATACATGATGAAATTTCGTTGTTATTCCATTCTTTATTATTACATGTTGGAATATCCCATCTCATGCGCTTTTATCTTTGGGACTGTTTAAAATCTTTATTATTCTGTTGGAATATCTTACATGCATGCTTTTTTATGCTGGACACGGTTCCGTCTTTTTATTATTCTCATTGAAATATCCGTCTGTGCATTTTACGTGGGACCTAGTTCGTTATTTATTATTCATTGAATAACTTTGTCATGCAAGTAACCGCATGCATGGTGATTTCTGTTGTTATTCCATTATTTATTATTCTGTTGGAATATCCTGTCAGTGCGTATTACGCCTGACCTGGTTCCACTATTTATTATTCTGTTGGGATAACCTGTTTATGCGAAGTACCGTATGCCTGGTGATTTCTTTTGTTATTCCACTCTTTATTATACTCAGTTGGTTAAAGTTTTGACTTCTATACTCGTCATGAAATATCAATTTATTTGGTATTTTTTGTTATATGTTACTATTTATGGGTTACTATTCACCCAGTTACTATTCACTCTAGAATTATTCACTCGGGTATTCGGGGTACTTTTCATGCCAGAATACTATTCACGAGTTACTATTCATGGGTTACTATTCACCAAAATTACTATTCAATCGAATATTATTCACTCGGGTATTTGGAATACTTTTCATGTTGGGGTACTATTCACGAGGTACTATTCTCGAAGTACTATTCACGGGGTACTATTCACGAGAAAAAATTGATTCTTTTCTGTCCAAATTATTTTTGGTGCATGAATATTATTCTTGAATTTTACTCTACAAAGAAGTATCATATTGACAATTTGGACGTTATTAGTTCCTGGATAATTTAATTCTTGAACTTGTTTTATTGAATTCTTATATCATTGTCATCATACTCATGTTTATATTTTGTTGAAAGTCATCTGTGGCTTGTAGTGCATAGATGGACTTGGTATGATTATGATCAGGGATTATTCGGTATAATCATGACTGTAATGTTACAAATGATGTAGAAAAAGTCCTTATTGGCCCGTAGTGCATTGATGGACAGCTTTTGGTATGATTATGGCTATGGATTCTCTCCGGCCAAGGGAGCAAAGATGAATTATTTTATGGCATGATCAGGACCGTTGATGAAAACACAATTATCTTTGGCTCGTAGTGCATGGATAATTCGTGGTATTGATACTAAATAATATCCTTGGCCTGTAGTGTAGGGATGATTTGATGATGTGGATTATTTATTAAGCTGAGTCTCAGCGATAGAAGTGATGAAAAACTTTTTAAATCATAAAAGATAGTAGATTTTATTCTCTACTTGACTCTTTTAATGGATTGTTTGTTCCGCTGCAGTTAAACTTGATGTCTATTGTATTTTATCAGTTTAACATTGTTGAAGATTAATGATAATTTATTCTGCATTATCTTAGTCATAATATTTCTTACTGGGCTAGTTGAGCTCACCCTTTTGCTTTCATTGTTCTCTTCAGGAAATGAGAACGTAGTCGGGACTAGTCGGGGAATGGAGTGATGGTCCGAGATGATAGCATTAGTAGTCCTCACTATTCTGTTAAATAGTGTGACAATAAATGTAATGAGGACTCCTTTGAGAGTGGATATTGTCTAGAAGGCAATATTCTTGTTTAAACTCTCAGCTTATGTTTTGTTGTATTGTTTATACGACGTATGTATAATTAAGTTGTATTTGTATTTTGTACCATGTATTTGGTGACTCAAGATGGGTGATGTATACCTATTTTGGGGGCGTCACAGTTGGTATCAAAGCTTAGGGATATGATCCCTGGCTGAGATTTGAGACTAGAACTAGGAGGGGAGAAACGGGGAATTCCTTCCCTTGTATGACCTACCTAAGTTTATTTGGTATTTAATAAATCGGTCAGAGTATAAGGATAATATGTGATATGTCAATTAACCCTTTTTTTGTGACAGTATTTGAAAATGGCATCTGAAAATGTTAAGATAAGCAATGGAGCAAAATAATATGACCGTATCGCAGTACGAGGCTAAGTTTGCGGAGTTATCCCGGTTTGCATCCTATTTGGTCGATAATGAGAAGCGAATGACGCGAATGATTCTAAGAGGTTTGAAACCCGATATATGTCAATACCTCATTTCTCATAAACTTTTTTTATATTCAGATGTTATGAATAGGGCTCAGTTATTGGAGTGCGATAATGAGTTAGCACAACCAAAAGGTAACGACCAACAACAAGATAATAATCGTACCAGTGGCAACGACCATCGGAACAATGATGACCATCGTGGGGGAAATTATCATGCCAAGAATGGTAACCACTTTGGTGGTAATCATGGACAAGATAATAGAAGTGAAAATTTCAAGAAGAAAAGGTCATTTAGCTCGATTTTGTCGTATAGTGAAGTTAAGTCCAGCTGGGACGGTGGCACAAAAGGCGGATACGGAAAAAACAAAGTCGGTGGTTTCAGGAAGAGCATTTTTCGTGACTTCTCAAAAAGCAAGTAACCCAAACGATGTTAGCACGGGTTAGTTAATTATAAATTTTTGCGAAGTCTATACCTTATTAGATACCGGTTCTACCCATTCTTTTATCTCTCTTGCTTGCATTCTCGCGTTTAAATTTGACTCGAGAAATTAGACTTTGACTTTATCTGTTGAAATTTAGTTAGAGAAACCTTCATTACTTGTCTTTATCCAAGTCTTGGATGAGAGTCACGATTTTGAATGATAATTCTATTGTTAATAAATTTCTGACGTATTCTTGAAGACTTCTTGGCCACCCCGAACGCGTGAAATCGAATTTTGTATCGACCCGAAGACAAAACCCATTTCTTAAACCCTCAAATATTTTCTTCACCCAAAACGAACGTAACATGCGCCAAAGATGTTGGCTCGAGTTGTTGAAGATTATGATTGTACCATTCAATACCATCGTGGAAAAGCGAATGTGGTAGCTGACGCATTGAGTAGAAGATCGTATGTGAATATACGAACCCACGTGTAGATAATGAATATACGAGTAGAATCTACTTTAATCGATAAAGTTAAAGCTGCTCAAGCTACAAACCTGGAGCTGATGAATATGAAAAAGAAGGTTCAAGAGGGCGTTATTCTAGAAACAAGAATCGATGAAGAGAGGAAATCTTAACTCTCGATTTTATTGGCCCATTTGAAATCCTTGATCGAGTAGGAACTGTGGCCTATAGACTCGCTTTACCGCCAAGTATGTCGCGTGTTCATAACGTTTTTTCATCGATGTTCGTAAATATTACGATGACCCGAACCACGTTATTAAAATTAGAACTAGACGAGATAGCAGAAGATTTAACGTATGCGGAGATACGTGTTAAAATCTTGGATAAGAAGAATCGTATTCAACAGTCAAAGGTTATACCTCAAGAGTTAGAATCGAACGAAGTGTCCTCATCTGTTCGACATACCAGGTACGTATGTAAATTTCGAGGGTGAAATTTCATAAGGAGGGGAGATTACAAAATCCCAAATTTTACGAATAAAGATTTAAAATTTCTCAATTTTTTTTGAATATTATGGTGTGGATTTAATAAAATGTTATAGTTGTGGGTAATATTTATAAATTTTGCAAAGTATGCAAGTTGTTATATTATATTCGATTGGTCAGGGAATATTCTTTATTTCGGGGAATATTCATACGACGACATAATCATTGGTGGACCCCACAACGGAATTATTGTCGGATTGAGAAAACGACAAAAATATTTTTATGAAAATAACGGCGGAAGTTTTACCATTAAAACTGTTGAACTACCCGATAGTAAAAGTACAGTAATACGCGTGGTTGTATAGTAGCACACGGTATTGATTATTAATGCTTACGTGAAAAGTCACTCAGTTATACTCAATTATTGCTACAGTAATTGCTGCATCATATCTTTCATATTATTGATTCGATTATTGTCACAGTATCATCTGCATAATATTTGATATATTATTAAATCAATAATTGAGACGACAAAGTTATTCATATTATTAAATTACAATATTTACAATGTCAGAAGTTACGCAAGGAGAGGTTTGGTCACCTAATTGCGGCATGATAGGAGAAATCCTTATTGGAAAGCCCCCTCTTTCCTGGGAACGACTTGGTTGTTAAATATTGTGAGTTATAATATTAATGATGAATAAGTTCGTGTTGATTAAAGATGAATTTGATAGTTCCATTGTGTTGAGATTATTAGTGTTAGTGGAAATCGACATCTATTCCGATGATAATTGATGTCTGAGGGTTATATTGATAAATCGGGGAATTTATCGGATAAATGAGCAATTAATTGCTACTAATTCACATGCTTATATAACTATTTGTTCACATGTGTGTACTATTGAATCACATTCTTATACTATTAGGGGAGTTGGTGCAAGATTGATAATACTTGCATGATTAAATTAAAGATGGAGGTATAGATGGAGGTACTCTACTGTAATTCGTATTTTCACATGTCTAGAACTATTAAGTCACATGATTTACTATTGATTCACATGATTTACTATTAGGGGAGGTGGTGCAAGTTTGATAATACTTGCATGACTAAATTAAAAATGAAGAAAAAGTTGGAGGTATTGTACTATAATTTTTTGAGCCCCAAAACGTGCAATTATCGAAACTATGTTTTCCTGTAAATAGAAGCTCATTCTTCCTTCATTTCTCACCAATTCACTAAAGCTTTAGATCCATTATTATAGAGAGAAATCTATAGAGAAAAGAAGAAAGAAGCTTCGCTACCTCACTATTCCGATTATCCGGTCTTCTTTTGAGGTAAAGGGTATTATTTTTTATATTCATGAAGAGAACTTACATTATTCCATTCTTTATTATTCTATTGGAATAACTTTGTATACATGATCTACCCTATACTTGGTGAAATTCTTACATTATTCCATTATTTATTATTCTATTTTGAATAAATGTCTACATCACAAGGCACCGCATACATGGTGAAATTCTATTGTTATTCCATTCTTTATTATTCTATTGGAATATCCATGCATGCTTTTTTACACGGACTGGTTTCCGTCTTTATTATTATGTTAGAATATCCGTCAGGCATTTTACGTTTTGGGTCCTGGTTCCGTTATTTTTTATTACATTGGAATAACTTTGTCATACATGCTAAGTACCACATGCATGGTGATTTCATTGTTATTCCATTTTTTATTATTCTGTTGGAATATCACAATCGGGATTGTATTACGCTGACACGGGTTCCACTATTTATTATTCTGTTGGGATAACCTGTCTATGCCAAGTACCGTATGCCTGGTGATTTCTTTCGTTATTCCATTCTTTATTATACTCAGTTGGTTAAAGTTTTGACTTCTATACTCATCATAAAATATCATTTTATTTGGTATTTTCTGTTACGAGTTACTATTCACGGGTTACTATTCACCCAGTTACTATTCACTCTAGTATTATTCACTCGGGTATTCGGGGCCCTTTTCATGTCGGAATACTATTCACGAGTTACTATTCATGGATAACTATTCACCGAAATTACTATTCTCCCGAATATTTTTCACTCGGGTATTTGGAGTACTTTTTATATCGGGGTACTATTCACGAGGTACTATTCCTGAAGTACTATTCACGGGGTACTATTCACGATGAAAAATTGATTCTTTTCTGTCCAAATTATTTTTGGTGCATGAATATTATTCTTGAATTTTACTCTACAAAGAAGTATCATATTGACAATTTGGACGTTATTAGTTCCTGGATAATTTAATTCTTGAACTTGTTTTATTGAATTCTTATATCATTGTCATCATCCTCATGTTTATATTTTGTTGAAAGTCATCTGTGGCCTGTAGTGCATAGATGGACTTGGTATGATTATGACCAGGGATTATTCGGTATAATCATGACCGTAATGTTACAAATGATGTAGAAAAAAGTCCTCATTGGCCCGTAGTGCATTGATGGACAGTTTTTGGTATGATTATGGCTATGGATTCTCTTGCCGAGGAGCAAAGATGAATTGTTTTATGGCATGATCGGGATAGTTGATGAAAACACGATTATCTTTGGCCCGTAGTGCATGGATAATTCGTGGTCTTGATACTAAATAATATCCTTGGCTTGTAGTGTAGGGATGATTTGATGATATGGATTATTTATTAAGCCGAGTCTTAGCGATAAAAGTGATGAAAAACTTTTTAAATCATAAAAGATAGTAGATTTTATTCTCTACTTGACTCTTTTAATGGATTGTTTGTTCATTGCTGATTAAACTTGGCGTCTATTGTATTTTATCGGTTTAACATTGTTAAAGACTAATGATAATTTATTACGCATTATCTTAGTCATAATATTTCTTACTGGGCTAGTTGAGCTCACCCTTTTGCTTTCATTGTTCTCTTCAGGAAATGAGAACGTAGCCGGGACTAGTCGGGGAATGGAGTGATGGTCCGAGATGATAGCATTAGTAGTCCTCACTATTTCGTTAAATAGTGTGATAATAAATGTAATGAGGACTACTTTGAGAGTGGATATTGTCTAGAAGGAAATATTCTTGTTTAAACTCTCAGCTTATATTTTGTCGTATTGTTTACACAACGTATGTATAATTAAGTTGTATTTGTATTTTGTACCATGTATTTGGCGACTCTAGATGGGTGATGTATACCTATTTTGGGGGCGTCACAAAGGAGCTCTTCTGATCTAGAATGACTGATGACACTACAATACAGACAAAAGTCCATTATCAATTTGATTGAATAATTAGGACAACGGGTTTTATCATGGATGAGGAGTTGTGCCAAGATTTGATCTTGCACACACTCCCAGACTCCTTTCACAATTGTTGTGAATTTTTTCATATGAACAAGCTAGATATCTGCTTCGCTGATTTGCTTAACATGTTGAAAAATGTTGAGAGTCACTTTCCAACCATGAAAGACCAAGTCTTATTGGTAGGGGCCAAAGGATCTTCTAAAAAGAAGAACGAATCTAAGAAGGTAAGTAGAAAAGGTAAAAACAAAGGATAATAAGAACAAAACTGATAGGGCATCAAAGGAGTTTGCTTCCACTGTAATAAGCCTGGATACTAGAAAGGAAACTGCAAGAAGCATCTTGCAGAGGCTAACCAAAGAAGCTTAGTGAAGCTTCGGTTACAAATATAATTTTTTGTTCATGATTGAAATAAATTTTTTTCTTTAAGTCAATATTCTACTTGGATATTGGATGCCGACTTTGGTTATAATAAATATAGATTTATGAAGGGACCAAGTAGAAGTAGAAAGCTAAACAAGAGATAAGTAATCCTATGTGTGGAAATGAAGCAAATGTTGCTGCATCAACCATAGGAACTTATAATTTAGCACAGCCTACGGGCAAGTCTATTAAGTCAATAAGTTGTTATTGTATTCCAGTTCTTGTTGGAAACATTATTTCCATTTTATTGTTGGACAATGAAATCTTAGTATTATATTTAAGAACAATTGTTGTTCTATTTATAATAATAATATTTTGTATAGAACTGAAATATTACTTAATGGATTTTGTGTACTTGACTTACGTAAAAATTATTTTGCAAATTGAACAAACTAGTATAAGAAAAAGGAGACGATCGTTCAAAAAGTTGAATGCGTGTATTTGCTGAAATACAATTGTGAATTATTTGAAAGGTTCAAAGAATTCAGAAATGAAACAAATTGGCAAAGTATTAGGATTCTTTGATCGGATCAAGGAAGGAATAATTGTGCAATGAGTTTCTAGATCATCTTAAATGGTTTTCTCACAATGGACGCCTCCTGATATGAAATTATTGATTGATGTATCTGAAAGGAAAAATCATACCTTGTTAGACATGGTGCGGTCCATAATGATTTTATTGACATTCTAGTATCCTTCTGGGATAATGTCCTAGAAATGGCTGTATATCTACAAATAAAGGTAACCTCAAAATACGACCACAAAAATCCATAAAAGTTATGGACATGAAGGATTCCTAATTTTAAGTAAGTTAAGATAAGGGGTTGTCCAGCTTATGTGAAATGGCTTCAAAGGATAAGCTTGGGACAATATTTGACAAGTATAGATTTGTGGGACATCCTAAAGTAAGTTTAGGGTATATGTTCTATAATCCTACTTAGAAAAAGGTGTTTGTTGCAAAACATACTGCCTTCTAAGATAAAGATGTTCATCATTGAAGGGGCTAGTGGGAGGATAATAGATCTTGAAGAGTTCAAGACCCATAAATCACTATAAGTTAAATAAGAGGAACATGTAGATAGACCTATTGTACCACAACTGAATCGTAAATTTGGAATATTACCAAAGATACTTGGGAGGTATGGATTCATCATAGATGATGATGATGAGGTACGCATCATACTTGATGATGATTCAGTTACATACGATGAGGTAAGAGTTGTAGACACTCAGAGAAATGGATTGAAGCAAGCTTCTCAAAAATGAAACATTCATTTTGATGAAACAAATCAAAAGAGTTAGATTTTCTCACAAATAAGAATGAACCTAGTGTGTACAAAAGGGCCAGTGGGAGCGTTGTGACATTCCTAATATTATATGTTGATATACTATGGATAGGGAATGACATACTAATGCTACAATCAGTAAAGATAAAGTTGTCTAAATATTCCTCCATGAATGATTTGGGAAGAGTATCATAATTGGGGATACAAATCTATATAGATAGATTTAAAAGGATGCTCGGCTTAACCCAAAAAACGTATATTCATTTGATGCTAAAGTTGTTTAGCATGGAAAACTCCAAGAGATATCTCATGTTGATGAGCCATGGAGTGTATCTCTCTTAATAGTCCCCATAGACTTCTGAAAAGAGAGATCGCATGAGTGAAAATCATGTATACAATGAAATATATGAGACTTGATGTTGATCGATCATATTATGGAGAAGATCACTGTAAGACAGTGAAAAACATCTTAAAGTACTTAACCGACACTACAGATGTGATTAAAATTTATGATGGGTCTAAATTAAAACTAGAGGGCTTAACAGACTCAAGTTTTTCAGACAGACCAAGATGACAAAAAATCCACTTTAAGGTAAAGCATTACCTTGAACGATGGTGCAGTAAATAGGAAAGGTTTCAAACAACAAAAAGTTACTTGTTTAGTGATAAAGACAAAGTATATAACTATAAATGAAGATGCAAGTTGATTGTTTGAATGAAAAGTTCATTACAGAACTAGGAATAGTTCCTAAGTCTTATCTTGGATCTAAACATGTGTTGTGGCACTTTCATTTGATTATAAGAATCATTGAAAGATGGGAAATCACTATAGAGATAGTGGACTTTCAAAAAAAACATTACATATCCATTAACTAAAGCTTATCCAACAGCAGGATAATCGTCACTTAGAGAAGAAGGGTATGAGATACCATGGTGATTGGCTTTGATGTAAGTGGGAGATTGAAAGTAGTATGCACACAAGCCAATCATGTTTGATGATAAAACATATACTTTGTAACAATCTTATTCATTTATTAATAAAAAGTATTAATTTATTAAAGGCTTTTAATTATCTACATGATGCTATTTTATAATATGTGATAAACCCATAATTTTAAGCAATGCTTTTTAGAATAATGATGATGATCATTCTAATGAGATCTAAATTCTTAGAAAGCTTAAAACTAAAATAGTTCCCAATCGTTGGATTACTAAATTGGGGATTAGTAAATCCGGATAGATTGGTACATACGTTGCTTGCTCATTGGATGAGGATGATTGATCTCATGATCATTTGTGTGGAGACACTAAAGCAAGTATGTAGGTGCTTATTAGAGAATAAGTTCACTGAACGTGGCTCGCTAAGGAATACCTAATCAAGTTTTACTTGTCTGTCAATAAGAATTCATGTAGTGATAGTAGTACATGTGATCCTTCGACTTGAGATCATCATAGTATCTTGTGTATGATGAGTTATACTTTGACTTATTTCTTAAGACCATTAGGGTATATCAGAAGGTATGCTTGGGTATAATAAGTTGTATATGGAGATAATGTATGATCAATAAAGAATTTACCGCTTCTAGTAAAAGAAGTAAAATGTCCTATGTGATTCGATAAATGACAACCCAATAGTCCTTGGCCAAGACAGAATGAAATTAGAAAGGAGTTTCTAATTTGTATTATTTGGAGTTGTGCATTTAAGAGTCGATATACATATAATTAAATAAAATAAGACTTGACAGTAATTTCATATCTTATATTTAATTGAGACATTGTATGGTGGAAGGATTGAATTGTACAGTAACTATTTACTCAAATGTTCTTTTATGATTAATGTTGAAATCTATATTATTTGGAAAGTCGTTAATCGCTAAGGAGGCTTATCCTTATTGTAGAATAAATATTATTTATTTAAATAAATTAATAGTTTTATTTATTTATTTAAATAAGATTAGAATTATTCTAATTGATTTATTCACAACCAATTTAAAATGGAGAACCTAAAGGGTCACACCATAAAAGGAAGAATAATTATTTAAGAAGTTAATGGCATAATCATAATAATATGTTAAGTATATTTAATTTAATCTATAGTGATAGAATAAATTAAATAGCTTAATATTATTATTTACTATTTGGAAATATTAAATGTATAAATTAATAAGAGGAGTCTTATTAATATTATTATAATTATTATTATTTTAATTTCTAAAGAGTTGGAAATTAATTTAATATAAGTACTCTCATTTATTCCTAATAATAATTAGGAGGCAAATTAATTAAAAGAGTTTAATTAATTATCCCTAATAAGATTAGGGAGTATAATTAATTAAAGGAATTTAATTAATTAAATAATATTCTATTTTTTAATTAGATTAGAAGGGTTAACTAATATCTTTATAAGAGGAGTCTTATATCAGATATCGATATACGTGATTCCAATTATTGGAGAGTACGCTCTTTTTCTATAAGAAATAGAAAAACTAGAGTTTTGCCAAACACTCATCTTCTTCAATCTTTATTCTTCCTTGGTGGATCACCTCTAGAGGCCAAACACAGTTATGGCTAACATTGATCAAAGGAAAGAACCAAACCTGGTGGATTCAAGTTAAACGCGAAAAGATTGGAGGTGAATTTGTACCCGAGAAAGCTCGAATCTTCAACGGTATGACTCTTGTTCTTTTTTTTTCGTTTAATTAATAATTGTGCATAAAGGATAATCCGGGTATATGGTTTGTAAAATTTTAAAACTCTAATTTTCATGCTTCCGCTTACTTTGTGCAATTTGATTGCGTTCATGAATATTACAAACCTAACACACTTAACTTTTAAAGACATTAAAAAAGTTGTAATTGAATACCAGTAAACTTTTAGAAACTCTTTAAATATCTTGATTGAATACAATCAAACTTTTAAAATCTTTAAAAGTCTTTAAAAATCTTTAAAAGTCTTTAAAAATCTTAATTGAATACACCCCCCTTATTGTGTAACTTAAAGTTTTAAATCATAAAATTTGATAGAATTATTGTAAACCCATTATTAGTTATATAGTGGAAATTTGGAGTTCGACTTGTGACGCTGTGTAGAATAACGATTATCTCGCGGGCTAGGTAAACAAATAAATTCATAGACAAAGAAAACGAGAGAATTACCCAAACACAGAAACCTCTCTAATGCTTAAATTATTATTATAAAAAAAACTACTAACTTGAATTCAACCCACAAGCCGGGTTTTATAGCTAAAAGATTTCCTTATTGACATGGAATAAAATTTCTAGAACTACGAAAACAAACTTTTAATAGGTAACAAATTCCCTATAATTATGGCAAAAATAAATTACTTAATAACAAAAAAGATTTACTTCATACTAAAACACTACTACCATAAAATAATTTACTTTCTAAAAAAATGCAACCATAAAAGAATGAAACATATTTAAAGGTACAAATGACGAAGCTAATGACTGAATTCCTGGCCCGATGACTGGAGAGATCCCAAAGTCGAGCTCATCTCGAAACTGAATCCTCATTCCCGATCCTAAAGTTATTTGCCACCGTGGCGCTGATCCATTAACTCATGGTATTTTAGTGTCATTAATATACTATCCGATAAGTGAGCATCATCATACTTAGATCCTCTTGCATCAGTCATCCCAGGTTGGAAAAAACTTATCCTTGAGTTCAGATTATTGCCGTCAGACTCTGCAAAACAAAGAGTTAAGTGTTTCACATTGAAAACGTCTTAGGTCCGCAAATGATCACTATATAGGAAGGTGCAACTAATAGGCATTGTCATTAATTTTCTGTAGAATTTTAGAATGCCAATTCTTTCGATCCTTAAGCTTATTATAATCACCAACAGGAAATCAGTCACGAGTTAACACTACCCAAACAAAATCACCAATTTCAAAAGTACTTTACAACAAGGACTATCAGCCTTATCCTTGTACTTGGCATTATTGTTACGAATAGATCGTTCCACCTAGATATGGCTATCCCAAAGATGAGCTGTCATTTCATCTGCCTTAGAGTACGCATGACCAACATGTAGAATAAGAACTAAATACAAGACCTAGGAAGGATTTTGTCCATAAACAATCTCAACGTGACTTAGACCAATAGTCCTGTTCGTCGACCTGTTATATGAAAATTCTGCTTGAGGTAGTGCCAAATCACATTGCTTCGGTTTAGACCCAGCCAAACATCTTAAAAGGTTGCCCAATCTTTGGTTTACCACCTAAGTCTGACCATCTATCTGAGGATGATAGTCGCTACTAAAATTCAACTATGTTCCCAACTTCTCCCACAAACTGTGCCAGAAGTGACTCATAAACTTAGTATCACGATCTGAAGTAATAGTCTGAGGAATGCCATGTAAACGTACAATCTCTCGAAGGTAAAGTTGGGCGATCCGATTTAGGGGCATTCATGGGTAAATTACCATACCAAACCGAACCGGTCCGGTTAACGAATCCACCTAAAACTAGGTACCGATTGGATCGGTATACCAACCGGTTAGCCGATTCGGTACCAGATCGGTACCAATTTTTACCCACTTTTGTACCAAAAACTTTGGAACTTAGGAAGCTTTTTCACTTGGTAGTCATTTTATAAGGAAAATTTCCTTAAGACTTTTTTCAATTAACCAATGTGGGACTACTAATTTGGAACTTAAGAAGCCTTTTCACTTGGTAGTCATTTTATAAGGAAAATTTCCTTAATACTTATTTCAATTAACCAATGTAGGACTTGGAGACAACTGTAAAGCTGTGACGCCCCCAAAATAGGTATACACCACACCCATTCTGAGTCGCCAAATACATGGTACAGAAACAACTACAACTTTATTATCACAACAATAAAACTGTGAGTTAAATACAAATATTATCTTCTAGACAATATTTATACTCAAATAAATCCTCATCACATTTATTGATACATTATTTTACAATAATGGTGAGGACTACTAAACAACTCTCTCTAGAACCTTCATTCCATACCCCGACTAGTACTCGCTACATTCTCGCCTCCTGAGAAGAAAAATGGAACAACAAGGAAAAGGGTGAGCTCAACTAGCCCAAGAAGAATGTTATGACTAAGATAATATACAACAAATTATCGTTAGTCTCCAACGAGGAAAAATCGATAGAATACAATAGACAACAAGTTTGAGATCAATATTCGCATAATGAAATAATAATTCATAGAAGAGTTACGTAGAGAATGAAATCTACTATAATCTATGAATTTAACGGTCCATCATCAATATTTTATCCTGTAACATCAATCAATATTCATCTCAAATCAAATATTCATCTTTGCACTACTGAGCCAAAGATATTCATCAATCGGTCATGTTCATCTCAACACTGTTCATCTTTGCACTAAAGGCCAAAGATATTTATCGATCGATCGTGTTCATTTAAACACTGTTCATCTTTGCACTACTGTGCCAAAGATATTCTTCAGAAATCATTCATCTTTGCACTCTGAGCCAAAGATATTCAATACTATCATCATTTAAGACCGAGGATGATGAAAAATACTTTTAAAGAACGAATCCGGTGAAACAAAATGACAAATATTATGGATTCGTACTTTAAACAATCCGAAGTTCAAAAATACTTCATAAATAATCATAGTGAAGTAAAATTCAAGAATGATCAAAACATGGATACAATCAAAGCTAGTATCCGAATAGATATTTTAGACGAAAAGAAAAATTTTCATTTTCGATTGAATAGTCTTGCCAGATTCGTGAATAGTGTCAGTACACGTGAATAGTCTTTAGTATCGTGAATAGTAACTCAGACACCAAAAGATAGAAATTCCACAAAAAAACATTTTCACGCTTCACTTAATAGTACTCGTGAATAGTAACTTCGTGAATAGTAACTCATGAATAGTAACTTCGTGAATAGTAACTCATGAATAGTAACCCCGAGCATGAAAAAGTTCCAAATTTGATAAAAAGTATCAACCAATATTTCAAAGATAATGATATTGAAGAATTAATATCATTTGAGAAGAAAATAACATCCCTTACCTCAAAGAATCGATTACTTGGAAGGAAAGATCGGAAGTGATCTTTGAATGAAACTTGTCTTTAACAAGCAACTCTCAAAGTATCTAAATACTCACAAAATACGCTCAATAATATAGAGAGAAAGAGAAAACTTTGTTTTCGGTGTGATTTTCAATTCTAACTTAGCCCTCTATTTATAGGAAAATGTTAGCAGCACAAAGCCGGACTTAACACTGCAACTTTGATGGCTTTTTACTCGCTACTATTGCCACCCACCACATTTGAAATAAAATTCAGCACATTTTTTCACCAACCACAAGTGGGGCCCACCAATTCTAGAATTTTCCACCAAAATCATTTATAACCTAATTTACAATCGACCACCTCTTAAAATTCATAATAAATTATACGCTCATTTTTAACGGTTCAAAATTTGTGGACATATACTCAACTTATATATGTATAACATATCCAAAAATTACAACGATCCAACGGTCGGATTAAATATTATAACTCACACAATAAAGCTGTAATAACACCGATTTGATCTTTTAATACCTCCAATCCGACAAAATACAAATAAAACATCTCAGCATTAATTCCTTCATTAATAACCACATAAATAAATCCATCATTTATATTCATATAAAATAAATATTTTCTTATCATATGAATCAATAATTAATTATTCACAAATAATATGAGAATCACATTTATGACAACCAGTTGCTCCCGAGAAAGGGGCTTTCAATAAGGATCTCTCCTTCTTGGCGCGCAATTAGGTGACCAAACCTCTCCTTAGACGAGAACTTTCTAGACATTGCCAATAATGTTATCTAATAATATTATTCAAATAATATGAATTATTGATCCGATAATGGGAAAATTGTGCGGTGACAATTATTGAACAACAATAATATAAAATATCAACGCAAACAATTATTGAATCAATAAAATAAAATATTGAGCGGTAACCACTGTGAAAATTATTGAGTAGTGCCATCTACGTAAGGATCAATAATTCAACAATACTGCATGTAATACCGTGTTCTTTGTGCAACCATGCGTATTCATCGTATTTTAACCATGGGTATTCCAACGGTCTTAATTCAGAATAACTACGCCAAGTTATTTATAACCACCCAAACTTTGTCGTTTTCCTCATCCAATAAGCTTTTCAGTTATGGGGCCCCACATGCATTCGGTGCGCTACCGTCAGACAAATATTCTCCGACAAAGATCGAATATTCCACGACCAAACGAATATTCCCGACAAAGATTTAATATTCCACGACCAAACGAATATTCCCGACAAAATGAATATTTTATAACCACTTGCTTATTTTGAAATATTTGCGTATTTAACCCTTTACTATCCACATTAATCAAATCAACCCTTACTATTTCAAAATAATAAATAAAGGAAATTCCTTTTTATTTAAAAAATTTCGGTCTTACAACCTCCTCCTTATGAAATTTCGTCCTCGAAATTGACGTACGATACTGGCGTTTGAAAAGGTAAAGATACCTCGCTTTCATTTTCGTTTCCAACTCCCGTGTCATTTCCTCAATAGCATGGTTTCTCCACAAAACTTTAACTTATGGTATAACCTCAATACATAGGTCATGTTCTTTCCTCTACAAAATCTTGACAGTACCTCCTCGTGACGTTAAGTCTTGGCTATCTAAATGGGTTCTAACTCAATGACGTGTTTTGGGTCATCCACATATTTACGTAACATTGATACGTGAAAAACGTTATGAACACGCGTCATACTTGGCGGTGAAACAAGTCTATGGGCCACAGTTCCTATTCGATCAAGAATTTCAACTGGATTAATAAATCGAAGGTTTGAGCTTTTCTCACCTCACCGATTCTCTCGCTTTTGAAATAACAACTTCTTGCACCTCCTTCTTCAAATTCATCAGCTCCGGTGTGTAGCTTGAACAGCTTTAACTTTATCGATTAAAGTCGATTATACTCGTATATCATCACGTACTCGTATATCATCACGTGGGTACCTAGAGTTTTCATCTCCATCTCTATTATTTGTATATTATACGAAATGAGTCTTTGACAATATCGTACTCGTACATGTATACGATCTTCTACTCAACACGTCAGCTACCACGTTCGCTTTTCCAAGATGGCATGGTCAGAACATGTGCTGAAATGAGTCTCCTCTTGAGTTCTTCGAAGCTCTTACCACATTCCTTGCTCCATTTGAATTTTGTATCTCTATGAGTCAGCTACGTTAATGGAATAGCGATTCGAGAATATCCTTCAACGAATCTCCGATAATAACCAACTAAGCCTAGAAAGCTACGTATTTCGATTCATCGACTTAGGTTGCTCTCAAGCTGTGACTCATATCCCAATCTTGGATAGCACGTCACAATGACACCTATCAGTTTACTATCGCACGAATATGACGTCCCCTACAGAGAGTCTGGCTTAGGTGAATTCCACAAAGGAAGTCACAAGATAAAGGCTCAGGTACCAAATTCTATAGTTGAATTTTTAACTCCTAAAGTTCAATAGGAGCCATTCGATATGAGATTTTAGAAATGAGTTTTGTACCGGGTTCAAAGTCGATACAAAATTTAATATCAGTCTTTGGGAGAAATTCTTCAGGAAATACATCAGGAAAAATCAATAACAACAGGAATATTATTCAAATCTGACGTGTCTTTATTCAAATCCATAACATGGACTAAGAAAACTTGACATCCGTAATAAACGAATGACTTCATGGCTTGATATGAAAATGTTTGATTACAATGGTTTGACTGCTTGAATTCGAATAATAGGTTGCTTAGGAATATGAAAACTAACAACCTTACGAAAGCAATCAATTTTGGCATGATGAGTAGTTAACCTTAAAATCACATCAAAAGCAAATATCTCTATAGAAATAAGGTTAACAGGTAATGTGATAGTTCCAACTTGAATCAAGCAAGATTTCTAAACAACGGATGTAATGAAAGTTTCTCCTAACGGAGTCTCCATAAATAGGTCAAAGTCTAATTTCTCCGTAGTCAAGTTCAAACGTTGAGCGCAAGCAAGAGAGATAAAAGAATGGGTAGAACCGGTATCTAGTAAGGTATAAACATCGCAAGAATTTATAATTAACTAACCGTGCTAACTTTGTTCGGGTTCCTCGTATTTTTTGATTTGGTCACGACAAACGCTCTTCCAGAATCGTTGACTTTGACTTTTACGGGACATCCTTTTGAGTCACCATTCCCATTGGATCTGGTTTCGATATCGCATAATCTCGAAGCGATATGTCCTTCTTTTCCACAATTATAGCATACCTTAAAGCTGTTGTGGGCGGTTTGGTGATATGTCCCTCTTTCCGCATTTGTAACATACTGACCGATGGTCTTTCTCCTCCTTGGAACCGGTTGCCACTTTGGGCGCAGCGTCTTCACATGGTCGTTGTTGAATCTCCTCTTTAAAATCTCCTCCCGACTCGCTTCTTCTATTTTCATGGTCATGATTACCACCAGAGTGGTTACCGCTTTGTCTCAGTATTCTTCTTTCTCCATTTGGTTATCGTTATTCGATAATCGCTATCTTGATATGATCCTGGTTATGGTCCCTCGGTTGAACGTACTCGTTATCTCGCTTCTAACAACCGAGCCCGTTGACAACATCTCGAATAGAGAAAATTTATGAGAAATGAGATCTTGACGTATCCGGGTTTCAAACCTCTCGAAACATCCCGCGTCATCGTTCCTCATTCTCCACCAAATGAGGTCTGAAACTGGATAACTCCGCGAACTTCGCCTCGTCTTTGGGATACAAATCATATTATTACGCTCCGGTCTAATAAACTCCACTTCCTTCATATGAGCGAATACTTTCAGGAAGTACTTGTCATTGAATTTTTGAAACGTCTCCCACGACATGCCGAGTGCGATTGGATGGGTACGCTTCATGAGACTCCCACCGTGAGTCTGCCTCGCCACGGAACATAAAAGTAGCGAATGGAACCTTCGTTTCCTCCGTACATCCCAAGACATCGAATATCTTGGTAATTTGCTTGACCCATGTTTCGCCATGATCGGATCTGGCTTTCCCTTAAATTGCGGTGGTCCCAACTCTTTGAAGCTGCTTGGCATGTGACCACCCATGAATTGCTATCATTTCCTCCTATATTTTGAACACGAGTCTCCACAAATGCGATTTTTGCATGAAGCGCAAAAAACTTCTAAACATTCCTCGTTCATCATCGCTCCATTGGTGTTGTTCATGGGAGGAACATTGCTGACTGTTGCACGTTCTCCTCGTTGGTGAGTACGAGGCATCTCCACGGTCTCATTTACTCCACTTTGTTAATATTCTCGATCAACATTCTCAAATCTTTGTCATAAAATAAGGGTTAATTAAGGAAATCAATATATCACATAATATCCCTATATACTGACCAACTAACAAATAAGCTTAGGTAGGACACACTAGCGAAGGATTTACTCGTCTCTCCCCTCCTAGTTCTATTCCCCGATCTCATGGAGATCATATCCCTAAGCTCTGATACCAACTGTGACGCCCCCAAAATAGGTATACACCACACCCATTCTGAGTCGCCAAATACATGGTACAGAAACAACTACAACTTTATTATCACAACAATAAAACTATGAGTTAAATACAAATATTATCTTCTAGACAATATTTATACTCAAATAAATTCTCATCACATTTATTGATACATTATTTTACAATAATGGTGAGGACTACTAAACAACTCTCTCTAGAACCTTCATTCCATACCCCGACTAGTATTCGCTACATTCTCGCCTCCTGAGAAGAAAAATGGAACAACAAGGAAAAGGGTGAGCTCAACTAGCCCGATAAAGAAGAATGTTATGACTAAGATAATATACAACAAATTATCGTTAGTCTCCAACGAGGAAAAATCGATAGAATACTGATAGACAACAAGTTTTGAGATCAATATTCGCAATGAAATAATAATTCATGAAGAGTTACGTGAGAATGAAATCTACTATAATCTATGAATTTAACGGTCCATCATCAATATTTTATCCTCGTAACATCAATCAATATTCATCTCAAATCAAATATTCATCTTTGCACTACTGTGCCAAAGATATTCATCAATCGGTCATGTTCATCTCAACACTGTTCATCTTTGCACTAAAGGCAAAAAGATATTCATCGATCGGTCATGTTCATTTAAACACTGTTCATCTCTGCACTAAAGGCAAAGATATTCTTCAGAAATCATTCATCTTTGCACTACAGGCCAAAGATATTCAATACTATCATCATTTAAGACTGAGGATGATGAAAAATACTTTTAAAGAATGAATCCAGTGAAACAAAATGACAAATATTATGGATTCGTACTTTAAACAATCCGAGTTCAAAAATACTTCATAAATAATCATAGTGAAGTAAAATTCAAGAATGATCAAAACATGGATACAATCAAAGCTAGTATCCGAATAGATATTTTAGATTTAAAAGAAAAATTTTCATTTTTCTATTGAATAGTGCGTGATTCGTGAATAGTGTCAAGTACACGTGAATAGTCACGAGTATCGTGAATAGTAACTCGACACCAAAAGATAGAAATTCCATAAAAAAAACATTTTCACGCTTCATGAATAGTACTCGTGAATAGTAACTCGTGAATAGTAACTCATGAATAGTAACTCGTGAATAGTAACTCATGAATAGTAACCCAGAGCATGAAAAAGTTCCAAATTTGATAAAAAGTATCAACCAATATTTCAAAGATAATGATATTGAAGAATTAATATCATTTGAGAAGAAAATAACATCCCTTACCTCAAAGAATCAAGATTTTAAGGAAAGATCGGAAGTGATCTTTGAATGAAACTTATCTTGAGCAAACAACTCTCAAAGTATCTAAATACTCACAAAATCGCTCAATAATAGAGAGAGAAAGAGAGAAAACTTTGTTTCGGTGTGATTTTCAATTCTAACTTAGCCCTCTATTTATAGGAAAATGTTAGCACGCCAAGCGGACTTAACTCGCAACTTTGATGGCTTTACTCGCTACTATTGCCACCCACCACATTTGAAATAAAATTCAGCACATTTTTCACCAACCACAAGTGGGGCCCACCAATTCTAGAATTTTCCACCAAAATCATTTATAACCTAATTTCTGAATCAGCCACCTCTTAAAATTCATAATAAATTATACGCTCATTTTTAACGGTTCAAAATTTGTGGACATATACTCAACTTATATATGTATAACATATCCAAAAATTACAACGATCCAACTAGTCGGATTAAATATTATAACTCACACAATAAAGCTGTAATAACACCGATTTGATCTTTTAATACCTCCAATCCGACAAAATACAAATAAAACATCTCAGCATTAATTCCTTCATTAATAACCACATAAATAAATCCATCATTTATATTCATATAAAATAAATATTTCCTTATCATATGAATCAATAATTAATTATTCACAAATAATATTACAGAATCACATTTATGACAACCAAAATTGTTCCTCAGAAAGAGGGGCTTTCAATAAGGATCTCTCCTTCATTGGCCGCAATTAGGTGACCAAACCTCTCCTTAGACAGAACTTTCTAGACATTGCCAATAATGTTATCTAATAATATTATTCAAATAATATGAATTATTGATCTGATAATGGGAAATACTGTGCAGTGACAATTATTGAACAACAATAATATAAAATATCAACGCAACAATTATTGAATCAATAAAATAAAATATTGAATAACTCTTGTGTGAAAATTATTGAGTAGTGCCATCTTACGTAAGGATCAATAATTGACAATAATGCAATCTGGTAATATTCTTTTATGCAAACCACAGCAGACATCGTATTTTAACCACGGGTATTCAGCGGTCTTAACGGTAACAACTACGCCGTTATTTATAACCACCCAAACTTTGTCGTTTTCCTCATCCAATCGCTTTCCGTTATGGGGCCCACACATGGCTGCGCCGTCGTACGAATATTCCCCGACAGTACGAATATTCCACGACCAAACGAATATTCCCCGACAGTACGAATATTCCACGACCAAACGAATATTCCCCGACAAAAATGAATATTTTATAACCACTTGCTTATTTTGAAATATTTGCGTATTTAACCCTTTACTATCCACATTAATCAAATCAACCCTTACTATTTCAAAATAATAAATAAAGGAAATTCTTTTTTATTTAAAAAAATTTGGGGTCTTCTGACCTCCCCTCCTTATGAAATTTCGTCCTCGAAATTGACGTACACGATACTGGCGTTTGAAAAGGTAAAGATACTTCGCTTTCATTTTCGTTTCCAACTCCCAAGTCATTTCCTCAATAGCATGGTTTCTCCACAAAACTTTAACTTATGGTATAACCTCGGTACATAGGTCATGTTCTTTCCTCTACAAAATCTTGGTGGTACCTCCTCGTGACGTTAAGTCTTGGCTATCTCGTCGGTTCTAACTCAATAGCGTGTTTTGGGTCATCCACATATTTACGTAACATTGATACGTGAAAAGCGTTATGAACACGCGTCATACTTGGCGGTGAAACAAGTCTATGGGCCGATTCCTATTCGATCAAGAATTTCAATTGGATTAATAAATCGAAGGTTTGAGCTTTTCTCACCTCACCGATTCTCTCGCTTTTGAAATAACAACTTCTTGCACCTCCTTCTTCAAATTCATCAGCTCCGGTGTGTAGCTTGAACAGCTTTAACTTTATCGATTAAAGTCGATTATACTCGTATATCATCACGTACTCGTATATCATCACGTGGGTACCTAGAGTTTTCATCTCCATCTCTATTATTTGTATATTATACGAAATGAGTCTTTGACAATATCGTACTCGTACATGTATACGATCTTCTACTCAACACGTCAGCTACCACGTTCGCTTTTCCAAGATGGCATGGTCAGAACATGTGCTGAAATGAGTCTCCTCTTGAGTTCTTCGAAGCTCTTACCACATTCCTTACTCCATTTGAATTTTGTATCTCTATGAGTCAGCTACGTTAATGGAATAGCGATTCGAGAATATCCTTCAACGAATCTCGATAATAACCAACTAAGCCTGAAAGCTACGTATTTCGATTCTTCGACTTAGGTTGCTCTCAAGCGTGACTCATATCCCAATCTTGGATAAGACGTCACAATGACACCTATCGGTTTACTATCGCTTGCGAATATGGCGTCCCTACACAGAGAGTTCCGGCAGGTGAATTCCACAAAGGAAGTCACAAGATAAAGGCTCAGTACCAAATTCTATAGTTGAATTTTTAACTCCTAAAGTTCAATAGGAGCCATTCGATATGAGATTTTAGAAATGAGTTTTGTCTTAGGGTTCAAAGTCGATACAAAATTTAATATCGATCTTTGGGAGAAATTCTTCAGAAATACATCGGGAAAAATCAATAACACGGGAATATTATTCAAATCGGCGTGTCTTTATTCAAATCCATAACATGGACTAAGAAAACTTGACATCCGTAATAAACGAATGACTTCATGGCTTGATATGAAAATGTTTGATTACAATGGTTTGATTGCTTGAATTCGAATAATAGGTTGCTTAGGAATATGAAAACTAACAACCTTACGAAAGCAATCAATTTTGGCATGATGAGTAGTTAACGTTAAAATCACATCAAAAGCAAATATCTCTATAGAAATAAGGTTAACAGGTAATGTGATAGTGCCAACTTGAATCAAGCAAGATTTCTAAACAACGGATGTAATGAAAGTTTCTCCTAACGGAGTCTCCATAAATAGGTCAAAGTCTAATTTCTCCGTAGTCAAGTTCAAGCGTTGGCGTAAAGCAAAGAGAGATAAAAGAATGGGTAGAACCAGGTATCTAGTAAGGTATAAACATTGCAAGAATTTATAATTAACTAACCCGTGCTAACTTCGTTCGGGTTCCTCGTATTTTTTGACCTGGTCACGACAAACGCTCTTCCGGAATCGTTGACTTTGACTTTTACGGGACATCCTTTTGAGTCACCATTCATTTGGACTGGGTTTCGATATCGTCTAATCTCGGCGATATGTCCTTCTTTTCCACAATTATAGCATACCTTAAAGCTGTTGTAGGCGGTTTGGGTGATATGTCCCTCTTTCCCGCATTTGTAACATACTGATAGATGGTCTTTCTCCTCCCTTGGAACCGGTTGCCCATTGGCGCCGACGTCTTCACATGGTCGTTGTTGAATCTCCTCTTTTAAAATCTCCTCCCACTCGCTTCTTCTATTTTCATGGTGTGATTACCACCGGAGTGGTTACCGCCTTTATACGTATTCTTCTTTCTCCATTTGGTTATCGTTATTACGATCGCTATCTTGATATGATCTCGGTTATGGTCCCTCGGTTGAAGCGTACTTTCGTTATCTCGCTCTAACAACCGAGCCTCATTGACAACATCCGAAGAGAGAAAATTTATGAGAAATGAGATCTTGACGTATCTGCCGGGTTTCAAACCTCTCGAAACATCCGCGTCATCGTTCCTCATTCTCCACCAAATGAGGTGCAAACATGGATAACTCCGCGAACTTCGCCTCGTCTTTGGGATCTGTCATATTATTATTCGCTCGATCTAATAAACTCCATTTCCTTCATATGACGAATACTTTCGGGGAAGTACTTGTCATTGAACTATTCAAACGTCTCCATGACATCTTTGAGTGCGAGTTGGATGGATGCACGCTTCACAGACTCCCACCATGAGTACGCCTTTCGCCACGGAACATAAAAGTAGCGAATGGAACCTTCGTTCCTCCGTACATCCCAAGACATCGAATATCTTTGTAATTTGCTTGACCCATGTTTCCGCCATGATCGGATCGGCTTTCCCTTAAATTCGGTGGTCCTGACTCTTTGAAGCTGCTTGTTTGTGACCACCCATGAATTGCTATCATTTCCTCCTATATTTTGAACACGAGTCTCCTAAATGCGATTTTGCATGAGCTGCAAAAAACTTCTAAACATTCCCTCGTTCATCATCGCTTTCGATTGGTGTTGTTCACGGGAGGAACATTGCCGACTGTTGCACGTCTCTCCTCGTTGGTGAGTACGGGCATCTCCACGGTCTCATTTACTCCATTGTTAATATTCTCGGTCAATATTCTCAAATCTTGTCATAAAATAAGGGTTAATTAAGGAAATCAATATATCACATAATATCCCATATCTTGACTCAACTAACAAATAAGCTTAGGTAGGACACCTTTAGCGAAGGATTTACTCGTCTCTCCCCTCCTAGTTCTATTCCCGATCTCCGCCGGAGATCATATCCTAAGCTCGATACCAATTGTGGCGCCCCAAAATAGGTATACACCACACCCATTACGAGTCGCCAAATACATGGTATGAAAAACAACTACAACTTTATTATCACAACAATAAAACTATGAGTTAAATACAAATATTATCTTCTAGACAATATTTATGCTCAAATAAATTCTCATCACATTTATTGATACATTATTTTACAATAATGGTGAGGACTACTAAACAACTCTCTCTAGAACCTTCATTCCATACCCAGACTAGTACTCGCTACATTCTCGCCTCACGAGAAGAAAAATGGAACAACAAGGAAAAAAGGGTGAGCTCAACTAGCCCGATAAAGAATGTTATGATTAAGATAATATACAACAAATTATCGTTAGTCTCCAACGAGGGAAAAATCGATAGAATACAATAGACAACAAGTTTGGATCAATATTCGCGGTGAAATAATAATTCATAGAAGAGTTACGTAGAGAATGAAATCTACTATAATCTATGAATTTAACGATCCATCATCAATATTTTATCCTGTAACATCAATCAATATTCATCTCAAATCAAATATTCATCTTTTGCACTACTGGGCCAAAGATATTCATCAATCGGTCATGTTCATCTCAACTTTTGTTCATCTTTGCACTAAAGGCCAAAGATATTCATCGATCGGTCATGTTCATTTAAACACATTCATCTTTGCACTTTCTGCCAAAGATATTCTTGAAATCATTCATCTTTGCACTACAAAGGCCAAAGATATTCAATACTATCATCATTTAAGACCGAGGATGATGAAAATACTTTTAAAGCGAATCCAATTGAAACAAAATGACAAATATTATGGATTCGTACTTTAAACAATCAGGAGTTCAAAAATACTTCATAAATAATCATAGTGAAGTAAAATTCAAGATTGATCAAAACATGGATACAATCAAAGCTAGTATCCGAATAGATATTTTTAGGCGAAAAGAAAAATTTTCATTTTTCAATTGAATAGTGCCGTGATTCGTGAATAGTGCAGATATCGTGAATAGTGCCGATATCGTGAATAGTAACTCAGACACCAAAAGATAGAAATTCCAAAAAAAATATTTTCACGCTTAATGAATAGTACTCGTGAATAGTAACTCATGAATAGTAACTCATGAATAGTAACTCGTGAATAGTAACTCATGAATAGTAACCCGAGCATGAAAAAGTTCCAAATTTGATAAAAAGTATCAACCGATATTTCAAAGATAATGATATTGAAGAATTAATATCATTTGAGAAGAAAATAACATCCCTTACCTCAAAGAATCGGGTACTGCCGGAAGGAAAGATCGGAAGTGATCTTTGAATGAAACTTATCTTTGACAACAACTCTCAAAGTATCTAAATACTCACAAAATACGCTCAATAATATAGAGAGAAAGAGAAAACTTTGTTTCGGTGTGATTTTCAATTCTAACTTAGCCCTCTATTTATAGGAAAATGTTAGCAGCAAGCGGACTTAACACCGCAACACGATGGCTTTACACGCTACTATTGCCACCCACCACATTTGAAATAAAATTCAGCACATTTTTCACCAACCACAAGTGGGGCCCACCAATTCTAGAATTTTCCACCAAAATCATTTATAACCTAATTTACGAATCACCCACCTCTTAAAATTCATAATAAATTATACGCTCATTTTAACGGTTCAAAATTTGTGGACATATACTCAACTTATATATGTATAACATATCCAAAAATTACAACGATCCAACGGTCGGATTAAATATTATAACTCACACAATAAAGGCAGTAATAATAACACCGATTTGATCTTTTAATACCTCCAATCCGACAAAATACAAATAAAACATCTCAAGCATTAATTCCTTCATTAATAACCACATAAATAAATCCATCATTTATATTCATATAAAATAAATATTTCCTTATCATATGAATCAATAATTAATTATTCACAAATAATATTACTGAGAATCACATTTATGACAACGAAGTTTGTTCCCGAGGAAAGAGGGGCTTTCAATAAGGATCTCTCTCTTCTTGGGCGCGCAATTAGGTGACCAAACCTCTCCTTAGGCGAGAACTTTCTAGACATTGCCAATAATGTTATCTAATAATATTATTCAAATAATATGAATTATTGATCGATAATGGGAAATATTGTAAAGTGACAATTATTGAACAACAATAATATAAAATATCAACGCATGACAATTATTGAATCAATAAAATAAAATATTGAGCGGTAACTCATTGTGAAAATTATTGAGTAGTGCCATCTTACGTAAGGATCAATAATTCAACAATCGCATGCAATACCGTGTATTCTTTGTGCGACCACGCAGTATTTTGTATTTTAACCACCGGTATTCCAACAGTCTTAACAGTAACAACGGCAGTTATTTATAACCACCCAAACTTTGTCGTTTTCCTCATCCAATCGCTTTCCGTTATGGGGCCCACACATGGGCTGCTTGTGGTAAATGCGAATATTCCCCACAAAGCGATCACGAATATTCCACGACCAAACGAATATTCCCAAACGATGCGAATATTCCACGACCAAACGAATATTCCCCGACAAAAATGAATATTTTATAACCACTTGCTTATTTTAAAATATTTGCGTATTTAACCCTTTACTATCCACATTAATCAAATCAACCCTTACTATTTCAAAATAATAAATAAAGGAAATTCCTTTTTATTTAAAAAAATTTCGGGGTCTTACAAAAGCACCCAAATTCAGGTACTTGAAACCCGAACTCGGTGCTTCACGATACCATTTCTATGAGCGGAATAACACTAATAATAATAATAATAATAATAATAATAATAATAATAATAATAATAATAATATAAATATCAAACTTAATTTACATAATTATCAGAGTCTAGTTCCCAAGTACGTAACCTTTATTACATTCATTACATAGCATGATAGATAATATATATCATTGTCTTAATAGTATCAAACTATTACATAAAATACCACAAATCTTATTCTATTTGCTTTCCTTTTTCTTTGTTTTTGCATGATCCTTCTCGTTGTTCACACTTAGCTGAAAACATTTAAATTAAGCAATGATGAACATTTGAGTGCCCAACAAGTAATAAAAATTATAAATATTAGCTGAAAGGATTAAATGTTTTCTTTGTACTACCCTTCTACAACAAATCAATAGTTGTGAAGTAATCTGAACCGATAATAATAACATAACAATTCTCTATCAAATTTTTGAAACTACGTACTGACTATAAATAGGGTTAATGTGACATAATATGAACATTGTTTTAAATTTCCGAATAGGTTTAGCAGAACTTCATCCGCAAACCGTCATAACTTACGGACACGGAGGGTGATCAGCCCGTTATGTCCTGTATTGATCAATACAACCTATCAGTAATAAGATCATTTTACTGATTAGAATAACATATCATAACACATAATATTACTTATTGATTAGTCAAAGACATAACCTAATCACATTGCACACACATATTCGGCAAATCGTTTGAATCACAAACTAATATTAATACAGTTAAAATATCTAAATCCAGATCAATTTCTGAAACATGTCGGTGTAACGACAACTTTATCGGGTAATTATCGAGTCTAAGACTCTATTCTAAAGTTCAATATCTTTCATATTATTTTTAAATGACTTATAATAATTTTTAAATATTTATTATAATTTATCATGAATTTTCAAACACCGGAATCATTATTAAATAATTTAAATATTAAATAATTCTATTATCATTAATATTTAATTATTATTATTAAACTATTAATAAAACCATTGCCAAAATATTAAAATTATTTATAATAACTCAAAATATTTTTAAAACATTTATATTGCCTTTAAATGATTTTTTAAAATATTTAAAATTATTTTAAATAATTACCATTAATATTTAAATATTAATGAATTATTCCTCAAAATATTAAAAGTCATTAAGTATAACTTAAAATATTTTTAATTCATTTATATCCTTTTAAATGATTTTTAAATTAATAAAACTATTTTTAAACCATTTATTTAATATAATTATTAAATAAAATAATATCATTAATATTAAATTAATATCATTAATATTAAATTATTAATGAAATTATCCTTTAAATATTAAAAGTTATATTTTCTAACTTAAAATATCTTTAAACACTTTATTTTCATTTAAAATGATTTTTTATAATATTAAAATCATTTTTAAACTAAATTATTTAATATAATCATTAAATAACTTTAATATCATTAATAATAATTAATTAATGAAATTTGCCTTTAAATATTAAAAGTTATATTTTATAACTTAAAATATTTTTAAATACCTTATTATTATTTAAAATGATTTTAATATAATAAAATCATTTTTAATTTATTTATTTAATTCATTTATTAAATAAATTAATTATCATTAATATTAATTTATTAATGAATTTCATCACAAAATATTAAAAATTATTAAAAATAACTTAAAAATATTTTCTTATACCATAATATAATTTTAAATAATTTTTCAATTATTAAAATCATTTTTAAGTAATTTATTTAATATAGTAATTAAATAAATTCAATACCTTTAATATTTCAAAAATATTAATTATTTATAAAATATTTTAAAAATTATTAAAAAACTAATTTTTAGACTTTAAAATAATTTTTAGTAATTTAATTTGTATTTTTAATAATTAAAATCTAATTTTTTATAATTATTTAATAAAAATATAATTTTTAGAAATTAAATTTCGCTAAAGACTACCTATAGCGACATAACCGTCACTATAGGTGTTCTTCATGTTCTTCATAAAACCCAAAAACTCATGTGCAGTTAACGAGTAAGCAACTTTGACCATGATTAATTCTTAACACAAAGTGTTTCTTGACAAACTATGACTTAGATCTTGTAGTACTAATACAATACTACATGGTCCAACCACAAACATGGCCAACAAGCATAACATAAGTGAGATCTGGAGCCTTGAACAAGCTGTCAGAGCTGTTCTTCATTTTCTGGGTTACCCAGAAATGAAGAATAGATCGACTGCTCATATTTGGGCTTTAACAACTTGTGATCTAGGTGTTGTTTTTGTGATCTAAAAGATCCAGCTTATAGACAATATGTAAGACTACAGATCCATTACAAAACATGACCATAACAACTTCACAGAACACAGATATATGTCGGTCAATATAACATGTATTGATCAATACAACCTATCAGTAATAAGATCATTTTATTGATCTGAATAACATATCCTAACACATAATACTGCTTATTGCAGTCAGCACATAACCTAATCACATTGCCACACATGTTCAACAGTCATTGAATCACAAATAAATATTAATATAGTCAAAATATCTAAATCCAGATCAATTTCTGAAACATATCGGTGTATCGACAGCTTTATCGGGTAATTATTGAGTCTAAGACTCTATTCTAAAGTTCAATATCTGTCATATTATTTTTAAATGACTTATAATAATTTTTAAACATTTATTATAATTTATCATCAATTTTAAAATACCGGAATCACTATTAAATGATTTATGTAAGACCCCGAATTTTATGAAATAAAAGTATTCAAATTTTTTTAAATTACTATTCACGAGTTACTATTCACGAGTTACTATTCACGAGTTACTATTCACGAGTTACTATTCACGAGTACTATTCATGAAGCATGATAATTTTTTTTTTCGTGAAGGCATTACTCGATAATTGTTACGGTAATTCTTTATTCGATATTTTATTGATTGATAATTGCTACGTTGATATTTTATATTATTGTTGTTTTGATAATTGTCACGCCTGATATTTTCCATTATCAGACAATAATTCATATTATCGAATAATATTATTGGATAACATTATTAGCAATGCCTAGAAAGTTACAATAAAGAGAGGTTTGGTCACCTAATTGCGCAAGAAGAGAGAGATATTTATTGGAAAGCCCCTCTTTCCAGGAGCTGCACTGGTTGTCAATATTGTGATTATGTAATATTATTTTGAATAATTAATTATTGATTTTTATGATGAGGAAAATATTTATTTTATGTGGACATAGATGGAGAAAATTTTAATGTGACAATTGTTGAAAATTAATATTTTATCTTTTTACGATAAAATAATTTATTTAAATATATTATTTTAATAATGTATTAACGGTGATATTTTTATAATGAATGTGGGATATATGAGTATATGAGGAGGAAGAGTATTTTTGTGGCAATAAATGTTTAACACATATTTTGTGTGTTGGTGGACACAATTATTCGATAGAAATTTGATTATAGCTTTGTAAAATCACCCGTTTGTGGATTCTGGTCAATTTTTGTTTGGAATTTGGAAAAACTTTCTTCTGCAAAGTTGTAGAGAATTGAATTTCCTATAAAAACTCGGAGATTTGAATTTTCTGATAAAAGAGCTATTTATTGTGAATTATTGAAGTTTCGGTATATCGGGTGTGAATTGATTTTTGGAGTTTAAATTATTTTTGTTAGAAAAACGTTTTTTGTATTTTTTTACATCATTAACATGTGTGGCTGGTGTTTTTGACCAAAAGGTGGGCTAAGGAAAATTTGTATAATTATATTAATATTATATTCAATTTTCTGCTTTGGTGTTCTAAGCAATTTCCTATAAATAGGGTGCTTAGTTGTAAGACCCCAGCTTTTATAAATAAAGATGAATTTTCTATAAATATTATTTTTGAATATTATGGAATAAATTTGATATAATGTTATAGTTGTGGGTAATATTTATAAATTTTGCAAAAGTAAGCAAGTTGTTATAAAATATTCGTTTGGTGGGGAATATTAAATACGATGGCTCAATCGGTGGTGGACCCCCTAAGCGGAAGTATTGTCGTAGTTAGAAAGCGACAAAATTATCTTTCTATAAAAATAACGGCGGAGGTGTTACCGAATTAAAAGCTGTTGAACTACCCGGTAGTAAAAAAATGCGATGTCTGGCGTGGTTGCGTAGTACACACGGTATTGATTATTGATGCTTACGTGAAGTCACTTAGCTATACTCAATTATTGCTACGATAATTCTTGCATCATATCTCTTATATTATTGATTCAATTATTGTCACATTATCATCGTATAATATGTTATATTATTAATTGAGGCGACAAGTTATAAATGATTAATAATTGTTGGAAGATTAAATATGTGTTGATTAAAAATAAAATGATTTGTGGTAATATTTATTCAATCCTTGATGTATATAAAAGTCATTATGAGGCGTTTGTGGTAAGTTTGATTATTTTATGGGGGCCCATATGTCATCATCTAAGAGTCTCTTCGTCGATAGTATTTACCTTTGTGAATAGTAATTACCTTTGTGAATAGTAATTACCTTCGTCGATAGTATTTACCTTAAATCGATAGTATTTACCTTTGTGAATAGTAATTACCTTTGTGAATAGTAATTACCTTCGTCGATAGTAATTACCTTCTTGATAGTAATTACCTTCGTCGATAGTAATTACCTTCGTCGATAGTAATTACCCCTTCGCAAATAGTAGTTGTCCTTGATATTACCAAGAGTTAAGCGCCTCTTGATTGTTCCGAGGTTAATTACCCTTCATGAAATAGTAGTTGTCTCTTGATATTACAAGAGTCATTTTGACCCGCCGTTAAGACCAAGAGCCACCCCTCGGTTTTTCTATAAATAGAAAGCTCATTCCTTCATTATTTCTTACGAATTCATTGAAACTCTAGAGAGAGAAACTATAGAGAGAAAGAAGAAAAGTATCTCGCTACTTCACTTTTCCAATATTCGGTTCTTCTAAGGTAAGGGATATTATTTGTTGTATTCAGTAAGAGGTGTTATTCTTTCTTATTCATGAAGAGAACTTACATTATTCCATTCATTATTATTACATTGGAATAACTTGTAAAAAGTGGCATACCCTATACATAACATGTATACATGGCATACCCTATACTTGGTGAAATCCTTATATTATTCCATTCTTATTTATTACATTGGAATAACTGTATCTGTGGAATCCCTATACTTGGTGATCTTCTTACATTATTCCATTCTTTATTATTACATTTGGAATATCACATCATGTGTGTTTTACAGGACACAGTTCCATTATTTATTATTCGCATTTATTATTACGTTGGAATATCACATGCGTGTGTTTTACATAGGACACAGTTCCATTGTTTATTATTCAGCATTTATTATTACATTGGATCATCACATGCGTGTGAATTTCACGATTTGGTTCCGTTATTATTATTACATTGGAATAACTTTTATACATCTAAATACAACATGCATGGTGATTTCTTTTGTTATTCCATTCTTTATTATACCCAGTTGGTTAAAACTTTGACTTCTATACTCCATGAAATTAGTAGAATATCCTTGATAATTGCGTTTCATCCAGTATCTTTTCATGGAAATATTCTTCTGATCATTCTTGAGTTTTACTCTATAAAACAGTATCTTGTTGACAATTTGGACGTTAATAATTCCTAGATAAATTAATTCTTGAACTTGTTTTATTGAATTCTTATATCATTGTCATCATCCTCATGTTTATATTATGTTGAAAGTTATCTTTGGCTTACGTGCATAGATGAACTTAGTATGATTATGACCGGGGTTCATTCGGTATAATCTTGGCTTGATATAAATGATGTGACAAAAGTCCTCAGTGGCCTGTAATGCAGTGATGGATAGTTTTTGGTATGATTATGACCAGGGGTGATTCGGTATATAGTCATGACCATTGATAATTTGATGAAAATCCTTGACCAGTGAGTACGAGGATGATTAGATATTGTGGTTTATTCATTAAAGCGAGTCTTAGTGATAAAAATTGATGAAAACCTTTTAAAACCTAAAAGATAGTAGACTTTATTTTCTACTTGACTCTTTTAATGTATTGTATATTCATTGCAGATTAAACTGGTTGTCTATTGTATTTTATCAGTTTAACATTGTTGAAGACTATTGATAATTTATTCTGCATTATCTTAGTTATAATATTTCTTACTGGGCTAGTTGAGCTCACCCTTTCTTTCACTGTTCTCTTCAGGAAATGAGAATATAGGCTGGAGACGAGTCGGGGAGCGGAGTAATGGTTCAGAGGATAACATTAGTAGTCCTCACTATTACGTGAAATAGTGTGATAATAATTGTAATGAGGACTCCTTTTGAGTTTGTATAATATCTAGTAGATAATATTTGTATTCAAACTCACAGTTTATGTCGTATTGTACACGACAGTTATATTAGTAAGTTGTATTTAAATTCTGTACCATGTAAGTGGCGACCCAAGATGGGTGACGTATACCTAATTTTGGGGGCGTCACAGTTGGTATCAGAGCTTAGGGATATGATCCCTGGCTAAGATGTGAGACTAGAACTAGGAGGGGAGAGATAGGGAATTCCTTCGCTAGTATGACCTACCTAAGTTTATTTGGTATTTGATTGGTCGGTCAGAGTATAGTGATAATATGTTGCATGTCAATTAACCCTTATTTTGTGGCAGTGTTTGAAAATGGCATCCGAGAATGTTGAGAATAGCAATGGAGCACAGGAGACTGTTGATTCTCCACAGATCAATAATCAGGACAATGTGCAACAGGATGGCGATAATCCTCCTGTAAACAACAACAATGATCAATTGGAGAACGAATGAGACGTTTAAGAGGTTTTAGAATTCATGCAACAACATCGGTAAAGCGACTCACATCCAAAACGTAGGTGGAAACACGGAAAACTCTCGGGCGGTCACCGCTAAACAATTCAAGGAGCTGGGACCACCGGAGTTTAAGGGAGAGCCAAAACCACTTCTGGCGGAAGCATGGATAAAGCAGATTACCAAGATATTTGATGTCTTGGGATGCTCCGAGGAGCAAAAGGTTCCTTCACGCCTTTATGTTGCGCGAGAGGCGACATTCTTGGTGGGAGTCGATAAAAGCGTACTCAACTTCTTTGTCTTGAAGATATCTTGGGAGAAGTTCGGGGAGGTTGTTCAACGACAAATACTTTCCAGGAAAGTATTTGCCACATGAAAGAGGTGGAGTTTATCAAGTTGGAACAAAATAATATGACCAGATGTCGCAATACGAGGCAAAATTTACGGAGTTATCACGGTTTCGTCCCACTTGGTGGATAATGAAGAGAGAATGGCGCGAATGTTTTTAAGAGGTTTGAAAGCGGGAGATACGTCAACATCTTATTTCTCATAAGCGTGTATGTATTCGGATGTTGTAAATAGGGCTCAATTAGTGGAGCGCGATAACGAGTCAACGCAACTAAAAGAAGCGTAAGCAAAATTATAATACTAGGGAGAGTAGTCATCGGAGCGGTGACAACAAGCGTGGAGGGAATCAGCAGGCGGATATGGTAACCACCGGTGGTAATCGTGGTCAAAACAATAAGAATGGACATTTCAAGAAAAGGAGATTCAACAATGATGGAAAGGCGTCGAAAGACCAAACACCGTTGTTAAGGAAGGAGAAAGACCACCTATCATATGCTTCAAATGCGGAGGAGAGGGACACATCGATCCGAATCGCACACCGCTTAGTCAAAGCATGTTATAATTGTGGAAGAGAAGGTCACTTAGCTCGATTTTGTCGTTTACCGAAGACAAATTCAACTAGGATGGAGGCACCAAATGTGACGCCCCCAAAATAGGTCCATTCCATCCAACCCATTCTGAGTCGCCAAATACATGGTACAGAAATAACTACAACTTTATTATTACAACATATAAGCGTGAGTTTAAATACAGATATTGCCATCTAGACAATATCCACACGCAAATAAATCCCCATCATAATTATTGATACATTATTTTACAAAAATGGTGAGGACTACTAAACAACTCTTTCTAGAACCTTCATTCCAAAAATCAATTATTTCGGAACTTTGGAACTTCAATAATTCATAATAAATAGCTCTTTTATCAGAAAAATTCAAAACTAGCAACTTTTTATAGGAAATTCAATTCTCTACAACTTTGCAGAAGAAAGTTTTTCCGAATTCCAAACAGAAATTGACCGAAATCCATAAACGGACGATTTTACAGGCTATAATCAAATTGTTGTGGGCATTTGGGCTGATATGTCCCTCTTTCCCACATTTGTAACATACGACCGGTGGTCTTTCTCCTCCCTTAGAACTAGTTACTCTACTGCTTTGACATCTTCAAATGGTCGTTGTTGAATCTCCTCTTTTAAAATCTCCTCCCAGACTCGCTTCTTCTATTTTTCATGGCCACGATTACCACCGGAGTGGTTACCGCCTTTGTCCGTATTCTTCTTTCTCCGTGGTTATCGTTATTACGATGGCTCGCTATCTTGGTATGATCCTGGTTATGGTCCCTCGGTTGAACGCGTACTCGTTATCTCGCTCTAACAACCTGAGCCACATTGACAACATCTCGAATAGAGAAAATTTATGAGAAATGAGATCTTCGACGTATGTCGGGTTTCAAACCTCTCGAAACATCCGCGTCATCGTTCCTCATTCTCCACCAAATGAGGTGCAAACTTGGATAACTCCATGAACTTCGCCTCGTCTTTGGGACAAGTGTTGTTATTCTGCTCCGATCTAATAAACTCAACTTCCTTCATATAGCCGAATACTTTCGGGGAAGTACTTGTCATTGAATTGCTTCAAACGTCTCCCATGACATCTTTGAGTGTATTTGGATGGAGTGCGCTTCACGATTCCCACCGATGTCTCGCCTCGTTCACGGAACATAAAAGTAGCGAATGGAACTTTCTGTTTCTTCGTGCATCCCAGACATCGAATATCTTGGTAATTTGTTTGACCCACGTCTTCGCCTTAATCGGATCCGGCTTTCCCTGCATTCGGTGGTCCCAACTCTTTGAACTTGCTTTTGTGACCACCCGTGAATTGCTATCATTTCCTCCTGTATTTTGAACACGAGTCTCCTAAATGCGATTTTGCATGAACTGCAAAAAGCTTCTAAACATCCCTCGTTCATCATCTCGCTTTCGGTGGTGTTGTTCACGGGAGGTACATTGCCACTGTTGCACGTTCTCTCCTCGTTGGTAAATACTGAGCATCTCCACGGTCTCATTTACTCCTTTGTTAATATTCTCATTCGACATTCTCAAACATTGTCATAAAACAAGGGTTAATTAAGGAAATCAATATATCACATAATATCCCTATATCTTGACTAACTAATAAATAAGCTTAGGTAGGACACACTAGCGAAGGATTTACTCGTCTCTCCCTCCTAGTTCTATTCCACGATCTCAAGCGGAGATCATATCCCTAAGCTCGATACCAAGTTGTGACGCCCCCAAAATAAGTCCATTTCATCCAACCCATTACGAGTCGCCAAATACATGATGCGAAATAACTACAACTTTATTATTACAACATATAAACTGTGAGTTTAAATACAGATATTGCCATCTAGACAATATCCATATGCAAATAAATCCCCATCATAATTATTGATACATTATTTTACAAAAATGGTGAGGACTACTAAACAACTCTTTCTAGAACCTTCATTCCATACCCCGACTAGTACTCGCTACATTCTCGCCTCCTGAGAAGAAAAATGGAACAACAAGGAAAAGGGTGAGCTCAACTAGCCCAGTAAAGAATATTATGACTAAGATAATATACAACAAATTATCGTTAGTCTTCAACAGGGAAAAATCTAATAGAATATAATAGAAAACAAATTTTAAATCAATATTCGCAGCGGAAATAATAATTCATTAGAAGAGTTAAGTAGAGAATGCAAACTACTATCTTCTATATATGAATTTAAAAGTTCATCGTCGATATTTTATCCTGTAACATCAATTAATATATATACGGAATCAAATATTCATCTTTGCACTCTGAGCCAAAGATATTCATCGATTAGTCATGTTCATCTAAACACACATTCATCTTTGCACTACTGGGCCAAAGATATTAATCGATCGATCGTATGTTCATCTCAACACTGTTCATCTTTGCACTACTGGTCCAAAGATATTCATCAAGAAATCATTCATCTTTGCACTCTGAGGCCAAAGATATTCGATAATATCATCATTTAAGGCGAGGATGATGAAAACATTTTTAAAGAAAGCGAATCCGGTGAAACAAAATGACAAGGATTAAGGATTAAGGATTCGTACTTTGTTTTATCCATGTCAACAATACCTCAAAAAATAATCATAGTGGTGTAAAATTCAAGAATGATCAAAACATGGATACAATCAAAGCTAGTATCCAGAATAGATATTTTGGACGAAAAGAAGAAATTTCATTTTTTAATTGAATAGTGCCGTGATTCGTGAATAGTCAGAGTATCGTGAATAATGTCGTATCGTGAATAGTAACTCCCACACCAAAAGATAGAAATTCCACAAAAAACATCTTCACGCTTCATGAATAGTACTTCGTGAATAGTAACTCGTGAATAGTAACTCATGAATAGTAACTCGTGAATAGTAACTCATGAATAGTAACCCAGAGCATGAAAAAGTTCCAAATTTGATAGAAAGTTCCAACCAATATTTCAACGATAATGATATTGAAGAAATAATATCATTTGAGAAGAAAATAACATCCCTTACCTCGAAAGGCAAGTACTTCTAGTTGAAACAGGATATAGGCTATGACTTGAACTTGCAATCAGTATAGCAATACTCAAAGTATACTCAAAATACTCACAAGAATACGCTCGATAATATAGAGAGAAAACTTGAGTTTACGGTGTGATTTTCAATTCTAACCTAAGCACCTATTTATAGAAATTGCTTAGAACACCAAAGCGAAAATTTAATATAATATTAATATATATTTTCCAAAACCTCATACATACACTTGCCAACTGAATTCAGCTCCTACACATGTTAAATGAGGCCACCTAAACATTCCAAAAACGTTTTTGTTAATTAAAACAATTAAAACTTCCAAAAATCAATTATTTCGGAACTTTGGAACTTCAATAATTCATAATAAATAGCTCTTTTATCAGAAAAATTCGAAACTCGCAACTTTTTATAGGAAATTCAATTCTCTACAACTTTGCGGAAGAAAGTTTTTAAATTCCAAGCAGAAATTAATGAAATCCATAAGCCAAGGCGATTTTACACATTTATAATCAAATTTGATTAATAATTGTGTCCACCAACACACAAAATATGTGTTAAACATTTAATGCCACAAAATACTCTTCCTCCTCATGTACTCATATATCCCACATTCATTATAAAAATATCATAGTTAATATATTATTAAAATAATATATTTAAATGAATTATTTTATCGGAAAAGATAAAATATTAATTTTCAACAATTGTCACATTAAAAATTTCTCCATCTATATCCACATAAAATCAATATTTTCCTCATCATATAAATCAATAATTAATTATTCATAAATAATATTCTGAGAATCACGAGATCTTGCAACGGTAGTTCTCCCAAGAAAGAGGGGCTTTCAATAAGAATTTCTCCTTCTAAGTAGCCTTGATTAGGTGACCAAACCTCTCCTTGAGCAGAACTTTCTAGACATTGCCAATAATGTTATCTAATAATATTATTCGGATAATATGAATTATTGCTTCGATAATGAAAAAATCTTGTGTAATGACAATTATTGAAACAATGACAATATAAAATATCAATATGACAATTATTAAATCAATAAAATAAAATCTTTGAGCAGTAATTCGTAACAATTATTGAGTAGTGCCTTCTTTACGTAAGAATCAATAATTGGTGCAATGAGTCTTCTTCTTTGTTCAACAACGTGTATTAGTGTGTTTTAACCCCAGGGTATTCCAACAAGATAATAGCAGTAATAACTTCGCCGTTATTTATAAACAACTTATATTTATCGTTTTCTTCATCCAATCGCTTTCAGTTATGGGGCCCACAAAAGGCTCGCTGGCAAAGTAAATGCGAATATTTCCCGAAGCGATCGAATATTCCACGACCAAACGAATATTCCCAGAGCAATAATGAATATTTTATAACCACTTGCTTATTCGAAATATTTGCGTATTTTACCCATAACTATCCACATTAATCAAATAAACCCTTACTATTTCAAAATAATAAATAGAGGAAAATAAATTTCATTTATTAATAATTTGGGGTCTTACAACCTCCCCTCCTTATGAAATTTCGTCCTCGAAATTGGACGTGACGTACACAGTGTTTCAAAAAGATGAGAATACCTCACTTTCATTTTCGTTTCCAACTCCCAGGTCATTTCCTCAATAGCATGGTTTCTCCATAAAACTTTAACTTGTGGTATAACCTCGGTACATAGGACATGTTCTTTCTTATCCAAAATCTTGACAGGTACCTCCTCGTACATTAAGTCTTGACTATCTCGTCAGGTTATAACTCAATAGCGTGGTTGGTCGTCCACATATTTACGTAACATCGATACGTGAAAAACGTTATGAACACGCGTCATACTTGGCGGTAAAACGAGTCTATAGGCCACAGTTCCTATTCGATCGAGAATTTCAAATGGATTAATAAATCGAAGGTTTGAGCTTTCCCCACCTCACCGATTCTCGCTTTTGAAATAACAACTTCTTGCACCTCCTTCTTCAAATTCATCAGCTCCGGTGTGTAGCTTGAACAACTTTAACTTTATCGATTAAAGTCGATTATACTCGTATATCATCACGTGGGTAACTAGAGTTTTCATCTCCATCTCTATTATTTGTAAATTATCTGAAATGAGTCTTTGACAATATCGTACTCGTGACTTGATATCGATCTTCTACTCAACACGTCGCCTACCACGTTAAGCTTTTCCGAGGATGGCATGGTCAGAACATGTGTTGAAATGAGTCTCCTCTTGAGTTCTTCGAAGCTCTTCCCACATTCCTTGCTCCATTCAAATTTTGTATCTCTACGAGTCAGCTGCGTTAATGGAATAGCAATTCGAGAATATCCTTCAACGAATCTCCGATAATAGCCAACTAAGCCTAGAAAGCTACGTATTTTGATTACCGACTTAGGTTGTTCTCAACTGTGACTCATATCCCAACCTTGGATAGTACGTTACAATGACACCTATCAGTTTACTATCGCACGAATATGGTGTCCCCTACGGAGAGTCTGGCTTTGGTGCATTCCACAAAAGAAGTCACCAGATAAAGGCTCAGGTACCAAATTCTATAGTTGAATTTTTAACTCCTGAAGTTCAATAGGAGCCATTCGATATGAGATTTTAGAAATGAGTTTTGTACCAGGTTCAAAGTCGATACAAAATTTAATATCAGTCTTTGGGAGTAAGCCAAGAAATTCTTCAGAAATACGTCAGGAAAAATAAATAACAACAGAATATTATTCAAATCGGCGTGTCTTTATTCAAATCCATAACATGGACTAAGAAAACTTAACATCCGTAATAAGCGAATGACTTCATGGCTTGATATGAAAATGTTTGACTACAATGGTTTGATTGCTTGAATTGAATAACGGTCGCTTAGGAATATGAAAACTAACAACCTTACGAAAGTAATCAATTTCGGCATGATGAGTAGTTAACCTTAAAATCACATCAAAAGCAAATATCTCTATAGAAATAAGGTTAACAGGTAATGTGATAGTGCCAACCTAAATCAAGCAAGATTTTTAAACAACGGATGTAATGAAAGTTTCTCTAATGGAGTCTCCACAGATAGGTCAAAGTCTAATTTCTCCGTAGTCAAGTTCAAGCGTTGAGCGCAAGCAAGAGAGATAAAAGAATGGGTAGAGGCAGGGTATCTAGTAAGGTATAAACTTCGCAAGAATTTATAATTAACTAACCGTGCTAACCGTTCGGGTTCCTCGCATTTTGACCGGTCACGACAAACGTTCTTCCGAGAACCGTTGACTTTGACTTTTTCGGGACATCCTTTTGAGTCACCATTCCATTGGATGGGTTTCGATATCGTACAATCTCGGCGATATGTCCTTCTTTTTCCACAATTATAGCATACCTTAAACTGTTGTGGGCAGTTTGGGCTGATATGTCCCTCTTTCCCGCATTTGTAACATACGACCGGTGGTCTTTCTCCTCCCTTAGAACTAGTTTCTACTGGCGCTGACGTCTTCAAATGGTCGTTGTTGAATCTCCTCTTTTTAAAATCTCCTCCCGACTCGCTTCTTCTATTTTCATGGCCACGATTACCACCGAGTGGTTACCGCCTTTGTCCGTATTCTTCTTTCTCCATTTGGTTATCGTTATTACGATGATCGCTATCTTGAGTATGATCCTCGGTTATGGTCCTCGGTTGAACGTACTTTCGTTATCTCGCTCTAACAAGCTGAGCCTCATTGACAACATCTGAATAGAGAGAAAATTTATGAGAAATGAGAATCTTGGCGTATGTCGGGTTTCAAACCTCTCGAAACATCCGCGTCATCGTTCCTCATTCTCCACCAAATGAGGTACAAACTTGGATAACTCCGCGAACTTCGCCTCGTACTGGGACACCGTCATGTTATTCTGCTCCAGTCTAGTAAACTCAACTTCCTTCATATGACGAATACTTTCAGGGAAGTACTTGTCATTGAACTGTTTCTGAAACGTCTCCCATGACATGCTTGAGTGTAGCTGGATGGGTACGCTTCACTGATTCCCACCGAGAATCTCGCCTCGTTACGGAACATAAAAGTAGCGAATGGAACTTTCTGTTCCTTCGTGCATCCCAAGACATCGAATATCTTGGTAATTTGTTTGACCCACGTCTTCGCCTTAATCGGATCCGGCTTCCCTGAATTACGGTGGTCCCAACTCTTTGAAGCTGCTTGTTGTGACCACCCGTGAATTGCTATCATTTCCTCCTGTATTTTGAACACGAGTCTCCTCGTCTCGATTTTGCATGAGCTGCAAAAAGCTTCTAAACATCCCCTCGTTCATCATCCGCTCGGTGGTGTTGTTCACAGGAGGTACATTGCCGCCTGTTGCACGTTCTCCTCGTTGGTAAGTACAGGCATCTCCACGGTCTCATTTACTCCACTGTTAATATTCTCATTCGACATTCTCAAATACTGTCATAAAACAAGGGTTAATTAAGGAAATCAATATATCACATAATATCCCTATATCTTGACTAACTAATAAATAAGCTTAGGTAGGACACACTAGCGAAGGATTTACTCGTCTCTCCCTCCTAGTTCTATTCCCCGATCTCCAAGGAGATCATATCCTAAGCTCGATACCAATTTGTGGACGCCCCCAAAATAAGTCCATTTCATCCAACCCATTCTCGAGTCGCCAAATACATGGTACGAAATAACTACAACTTTATTATTACAACATATAAAGCGTGAGTTTAAATACGAGATATTGCCATCTAGACAATATCCATAATGCAAATAAATCCCCATCATAATTATTGATACATTATTTTACAAAAATGGTGAGGACTACTAAACAACTCTTTCTAGAACCTTCATTCCATACCCCGACTAGTACTCGCTACATTCTCGCCTCCTGAGAAGAAAAATGGAACAACAAGGAAAAGGGTGAGCTCAACTAGCCCAGTAAAGAATATTATGACTAAGATAATATACAAAGATATTAATCAGTCGGTCATGTTCATCTCAACACCTGTTCATCTTTGCACTACGGTCCAAAGATATTCATTAAGAAATCATTCATCTTTGCACTACAGGCCAAAGATATTCAGTAATATCATCATTTAAGACTGAGGATGATGAAAAACATTTTTAAAGAAAGCGAATCCAAATTGAAACAAAATGACAAGGATTAAGGATTAAGGATTCGTACTTTGTTTTATCCATGTCCAACAATACCTCAAAAATAATCATAGTGGTGTAAAATTCAAGAATGATCAAAACATGGATACAATCAAAGCTAGTATCCAGAATAGATATTTTGGACGAAAAGAAGAAATTTCATTTTTCGGTGAATAGTGCCGTATTCGTGAATAGTGCCGTATACGTGAATAGTGCCGTATACGTGAATAGTAACTCCGACACCAAAAGATAGAAATTCCACAAAAAAAACATCTTCACGCTTCATGAATAGTACTCGTGAATAGTAACTCGTGAATAGTAACTCATGAATAGTAACTCGTGAATAGTAACTCATGAATAGTAACCCCGACATGAAAAAGTTCCAAATTTGATAAAAAGTTCCAACCAATATTTCAGCATAATGATATTGAAGAAATAATATCATTTGAGAAGAAAATAACATCCCTTACCTCGAAAGACAGTACTTCTAGTTGAAACACCGGATATAGGCTATGACTTGAACTTGCACCGTATAGCAATACTCAAAGTATACTCAAAATACTCACAAGAATACGCTCGATAATATAGAAAGAGAAAACTTGATTTACGGTGTGATTTTCAATTCTAACCTAAGCACCCTATTTATAGGAAATTGCTTAGAACACCAAAGCAGAAAATTTAATATAATATTAATATATATTTTCCAAAACCTCATACGCACACTTGCCAACTGAATTCAGCTCCTACACATGTTAAATGAGGCCACCTAAACATTCCAAAAACGTTTTTGTTAATTAAAACAATTAAAACTTCCAAAAATCAATTATTTCGGAACTTTGGAACTTCAATAATTCATAATAAATAGCTCTTTTATCAGAAAACTTCGAAACTCGCAACTTTTAATAGGAAATTCAATTCTCTACAACTTTTCAGAAGAAAGTTTTTCCGAATTCCAAACAGAAATTGACCGAAATCCATAAGCAGAAGCGATTTTCAAATTTATAATCAAATTTCGGTCAATAATTGTGTCCACCAACACACAAAATATGTGTTAAACATTTAATGCCACAAAATACTCTTCCTCCTCATGTACTCATATATCCCACATTCATTATAAAAATATCATAGTTAATATATTATTAAAATAATATATTTAAATGAATTATTTTATCGAAAAAGATAAAATATTAATTTTCAACAATTGTCACATTAAAAATTTCTCCATCTATATCCACATAAAATCAATATTTTCCTCATCATATAAATCAATAATTAATTATTCATAAATAATATTACAGAATCACAAGATCTTGCAACCGGTAGTTTCAGGAAGAGGGGCTTTCAATAAGAATTTCTCCTTCTAAGTAGCCTTGCAATTAGGTGACCAAACCTCTCCTTAGGCAGAACTTTCTAGACATTGCCAATAATGTTTTCTAATAATATTATTCAGATAATATGAATTATTGCTTCGATAATGAAAATACGTGTGTAATGACAATTATTGAAACAACAAGAATATAAAATATCAACGCAAAGAATTATTAAATCAATAAAATAAAATTTGAGCAAGAATTACTGTAATAATTATTGAGTAGTGCCTTCTTACTTAAGAATCAATAATTGGTGCAATACTGCAAGTCTTCTTGTTCAACAACGTGTATTAGTGTGTTTTAACCACGGGTATTCCAACAAAGATTACTTGTAACAACTACGCCGTTATTTATAAACAACTTATATTTATCGTTTTCTTCATCCAATCGCTTCCAGTTATGGGGCCCAATAAAGATCTGTCTTGGTCGTCATGCGAATATTCCCAAAGCGATCTGAATATTCCACGACCAAACGAATATTCCCCGACAATAATGAATAATTTATAACCACTTGCTTATTCGAAATATTTGCGTATTTTACCCATAACTATCCACATTAATCAAATAAACCCTTACTATTTCAAAATAATAAATAGAGGAAAATAAATTTCATTTATTAATAATTTGGGGTCTTACACCAAAGGCTGTCCCAGACAAACCAAAGCCGGTAGTTTAAGAGAGAGCGTTTTTTTTCTCGTGACGAGGAACCTGAATAAAATTATCACGGGTAAGTTAATCATAAGCTCTTGCGAAGTCTATACCGTGTTAGATACCAGTTCTACCCACTCTTTTATTTCACCTAGTTATGTTCAATGTTTAAATTTGACTCCGAAGAAGTTAAACTTTGACTTATTGGTTGAAACTTCGTTAGTAGGAGCCTTCGTTACCTCTACTATTTTTAAATCTTGTTTGATTCAAATAAACATTTTCACGTTACCTGTCGATCTTATCTCTTTGAAAACATTTGTCTTTGATGTGACTTTAGAAATCGATTGGTTAAATACTCATCATGATTTTTGTAAGGTTGTTAGCTTTCATACTCTTAACCAACCTTGTTATGCGAATTCAAAGTAACCAAACCACTAAAGTCAATCATTGTCATATCAGCCATAAGTAAAGAGCCCCGATCCTTTCGTTGTTGACTTCCTTGTGTGGAATGCACCGAAGCGGACTTTACGTGGCGACGTTGTATTTGAAGATGACAAGTTGATAGGTATCATTGTGAGGTGCTATCCAGGTTAAGGGATAGAAGTCACAGTTGGTATTAATGTGACGTACTATGTGACGCCCCCAAAATTAGGTATACATCACCCATCTTGGGTCGCCACTTACATGGTACAGAATTTAAATACAACTTACTAACATAAGCGTGGTGTACAATCGACATAAACCGTGAGTTTAAATACAAATATCGTCTACTAGATATTATACAAACTCAAAAAGGAGTCCTCATTACAATTATTATCACACTATTTCACGAATAGTGAGGACTACTAATGCTATCTTCGAGGACCATCACTCGTTTCCCAGACTCGTCCCCAAACTATATTCTCATTTCACAGAAGAGAACGGTGAAAGAAAGGGTGAGCTCAACTAGCCTCAAAGAAGAAATATTATGACTAAGATAATGCGAGAATAAATTATCAATAGTCTTCAACAATGTTAAAGCGATAAAATACAATAGACAACTAGTTTAAGCTGCATGTAATGAATATGCAATCTATTAAAAGAGTCAAGTAGAAAATAAAGTCTACTATCTTTTAGGTTTTAAAAGGTTTTTCATCAACGTTATATATTTGAGACTCGACTTTAATAAATATTCCACATCATCGAATCACCCCTTACACTTCTCGGCCGAGGATATTCTTTAGTATCACGACCACAATTATTCATGCATTACGGGCCAAGAATATTTGTGTATTCATTAATGGTCATGATCATGCCAACAAGCGTCCATCAATGCTACTACTACCTTCGAGGATTTTTACCACATCATTTGTAACATTACGGTCATGATTACACCGAATAGTCTCTGGTCATAATCATACCAAGTCCATCTATGCACTATAGGCCACAGATGACTTTTAAAAAATATAAACATGAGGATGATGACAATGATATAAGAATTCAATAAAACAAGTTCAAGAATTATTTTATCCAGGAATTATTAACGTCCAAATTATCAACATGATACTGTTTTGTAGAGTAAAATTCAAGAATGATCGTAAGAAGAATATGAAAAGATCTTGGATGAAACACAAATATCAAGGATATTCCACTAATTTCATAGAGTATAGAAGTCAAAGTTTTAACTAATTTGGGTATAATAAAGAATGGAATAACAAAAGAAATCACCATGCACGCGATAGACCCTTACAGACGAGTTATTCCAATGTAATAATAAATAACGGAATCGAAGTCGGTGAAATTCACACCGCAAGCGGGATGTTCAACAGAATAATAAAGATGGAACCGGATCCGGTGTAAAAACACGAGATAGGATATTCCAACAGAATGATAAAGAGCGGAACCAGTGTCGGTGTAAAACACATGAGATAGGATGTTCCAAGCAGAATAATAATAAAGCGGAACCGAAGTGGGTGTAAAACACATGCATGTGATGTTTCAACAAAATAATAAAGACGGAACCAGGTCCGGTGTAAAACACACAGACAGGATGTTCCAACAGAATAATAGAAGAATGTCACCAAGTATAGGGTAAATCACGTATACATGTTATTCCAACAGAATAATAAGCAATGGAATAACAACAGTTCTCTTCATGAATAAGAAAGAATAACACCCCTTACATTTGGTAGGAGATTGAATACTGCAGCAGTGTAGTAACAAAATACTCTTCTTCTTTTTCTCTTATTCTCTCTATACTTTCTCTCTCTATAGCTTGAATGAATTCGTGAAAAATAATGAAGCCCTAGGCCTCTATTTATAGAAGATTTCTAGCTTACTTTTGGAGTAGTGTGAAAAGGCAAGTGGCTTGACGACTAATGATGTGAAAAGAAAAGAAAAGTGGTTTGGACTTTGTAATGTGAAGCGACAAGTGGTTCGGCGCTTTGTAATGTGAAACGACAAGTGGTTCGACGTCTGGTAAAGGTAATTACTATTAACGAAGGTAAATACTATTGACGAAGGTAAATACTATTCACAAGGGTAATTACTATTGACAAAGGTAATTACTATTGACGAAGGTAAATACTATTCACAAGGGTAATTACTATTGACGAAGGTAATTACTATTGACGAAGGTAAATACTATTCACAAGGGTAATTACTATTGACGAAGGTAATTACTATTGACGAAGAGACTCTTAGATGATGACATATGAGCCCCCCATAAAATAATCAAACTTACCACAAATCATTTTTTTTCATCAACACATATTTAATCTTTCAACAATTATTAATCATTTATAACTTGTCGTCTCAATTATTGATTTAATACCATAACATATTATACAGATGATACTGTGACAATAATTGAATCAATAATATAAGAGATATGATGCAACAATTACTGTAGCAATAATTGAGCATAGCTGAGTGACTTCTCACGTAAGCATCAATAATCAATACCGTGTGCTACTATGCAACTACGCGTATTACTGTACTTTTACCACCGGGTAGTTCAACAGTTTTAACGGTAACACCTCCGCCGTTATTTTTATAAAATATTTTTGTCGTTTTCTCAATCCGACAATAATTCTGTTGTGGGGTCCACCAATGATTGAGCCGTTTATGCGAATATTCCCTAACAAAAGAATATTCCCCGACCAAACGAATATTTTATAACAACTTGCATACTTTGCAAAATTTATAAATATTACCCACAACTATAACATTATATCAAATTTATTCCATAATATTCAAAAATAATATTTATAGAAAAATTCATCTTTATTTATAAAAGTTGGGTTCTTACAACCTCCCCTTCTTATGAAATTTTGCCCTCAAAATTAGGGTACGTACCTGGTATGTCGAAGAGGTAAGGATACCTTGATTTCATTTCAGATTCTAACTCCCAAGTCATTTCCTCAACATCGTGGTTCCTCCACAAAACTTTGACTTGAGGTATAACCTTGGAGCGTAGAATATGTTCCTTCTTATCCAAAATTTGAACAGGAACCTCTTCATACGTCAAATCTTCCGCTATTTTGTCCGATTTCTAACTCAATAATATGGTTCGGGTCTTTCACATATTTACGTAACATAGATATGTGAAAAGCGTTATGAACACGAGACATATTTGGCGGTAAAGTGAGTCTATAGGCCACGATTCCTACTCGATCGAGGATTAAAATGGACCAGATGAATCGAGGATTAAGTTTTCCTCTCTTTCCAAATCTTGTAACTCCTTTCCATGGAGCAACTCTTAACAACACATGATCTCCTATATCGAATTCCACGTCCTTTCGATGAAGATCAAGATAACTCTTTTTATCGATTTTGTGAGGTTTTTATACGTTGTCGGATCGTTTGAATCTTTTCCGTAGTCATACGTACCAACTCCGGTCCCAACAACGTTGCTTCACCCACCTCATCCCAAAGATCTTGGAGAACGACACTTTCTTCCATACAACGCTTGAATGGAGCCATGCCAATACTTGCTTGATAAGCTGTTGTTGTAGGAAAACTCCACCAATGGTAAGAACTTGTCCCAACTCCTTGAAATCAAGGACACGAGTCTTAATAGATCTTCAAGAGTTTGAATAGTCCTCTCCATTGTCCGTCCGTCGAGGATGATATCTTAGAGCTAAATCGTAAGTCCGTGCCCATAGCTTTTTTGCAAACTAACCCAAAATCGTGAAGTGAATCTTGGGTCTCGATCGGAAACTATGGATACCCTTAGGCATACCATGCGGTCTTACAATCTCGTTTATGTACATCTGAACAAAGACGTTCAAGTGTATAAGTTTCTCGATCGGTAAGAAATGAGCAGACTTGGTCAATCTATCAACAATGACCCAAATCGCATCAATGCCTTGAGAAACCTTAGGAAGGCCGTCTTGAAATCCATGGTAATGTGCTCCCACTTCCATTCGGAATTTCAAGTGGTTCTGAATGGACCTTTTGGTACTTTATGCTCCGCTTTAACTCGTTGACAAGTTAGACACCTTGAGATAAACAGGCGCTATCTCTCTCTTCATATTGCTCCACAAAAATGTATGACGAATATCATGATACATTTTGGTACTCCCAGGATGGATTGCAAATGGTGTGTTGTGCGCCTCCATCATGATATTATACTTTAAATCAGGTTCGTTAGGAACACAAAAGTCGGAGTTGACTCAAGTATTCCTTCTTCATCGATTCTTGCTTCCCAGATATAGCACCTTCTTGCACTTTCTTCCTCATACGCATCGCTCCGTGTGCGTAGCTCGAGAAGCGACTTTAACTTTATCGATTAAAGTCGGTTCTACTCGTATACTCGCTATCATCACATGCGTCCCAGAGTCTTTAACTCTATCTCCATCCTTTGCAAGTCACACAAAATGGGCCTTGCGTTGACAATATCGCTTTTCGTACTTGCATATGATTTTCTACTCAATCGATCGTCACTACCACATTCGCTTTTCCAGGATGGTATTGGATGGTATGATCATAATCTTTCAGCAGTTCAAGCCAACGTCGTTGTCGCATGTTGAGTTCCTTTTGAGTGAAGAAATATTTGAGGCTTTTATGATCCGTAAAGATCTCCACTTTCTCCCCATACAAGTAATGCCTCCAAATTTTAAGTGCAAAGACAACAATTTGCTAAATCTAGATCATGAGTAGGATAATTCCTCTCATATTCTTTGAGTTGTCGCGAGGCATAGGCTATAACTTTTCCATGTTGCATAAGAACACATCCCAACCCTTTTGCTCAAGCATCATTGTAGATGACAAATCCTCTCGAGCGGATGGTATTGCCGAGCAGTCTTTGAAATAAGTCTCCTCTTGAGTTCTTGAAAACTCTTCTCACATTCTTCGCTCCAACCAAACTTTGTATCTTTCCAAGTCATTTGAGTCGATGGAGTAGCGATTGAAAAAATCCTTCCACGAATCTCCGATAATAACCCCTAAACCGAGAAAGCTACGTACTTGATCATCGATTTAGGTTGTTTCCGACTTTGAATAGCTTCAATCTTTCTTTGGGTCAATAGATATTCCATGACTTGATACCACGTGCCCAAGGAATGCTGCTTCTTCAAGCCGAACTCACATTTCTTCAACTTGGCATAAAGCTTATATTCACGAAGCTTTTGGAGTGTCGACCTCAAGTGTTGCTCATGATCTTCACGGCTTTTGGAATAAATAAGGATGTCATCAATAAAGACGACCACAAAGTGATCTAAATATTCCTTGAATACTCGGTTCATCATATCCATGAAGGCGCGAGGAGCATTAGTCAATCCAAAGGACATGACTAGGAATTCATAATGCCCTGCATCGGAGTTCGAAAAGCCCGTCTTTGGAATGTCGGTGGTTCTAATCTTCAATTGGTGATATCCGGAACTAAGATCAATCTTTGAAAAGAATTTGGCTCCTTGCAACTGGTCAAACAGGTCATCAATACGTGGCAATGGATACCTATTTTTGACGGTGACATGATTCAACTCCCGATAATCAATACAAAGTCGCATACTCCCATCTTTCTTCTTCACGAATAGAACAGGAGCACCCCAAGGAGAAGTACTAGGACGAATAAAGCCAATGTCTAACAATTCCTGCAGTTGGGTCTTTAACTCATGAAGTTCAATAGGAGCCATTTGATATGGGGCTTTGGAAATAGGTTTTGTCTGGGTTCAAGGTCGATACAAAATTCAATTTCACGCTACCGGGGTAGGCGGGAAGTTCTTGGGGAATACGTCAGAAATTTATTAACAATAGGAATATCGTTTAAAAGCGGCGTATTTTTATTTAAATCTGTAACATGAGCTAAGAAAGCTTGACATCCGTTTTTCAATAAACGAATAGCTTTATGGCTTGAGATGACCGTGATTGATTTTAATGGTTTTGTCGTTTGAATTCGCATAATAGGTTGATTAGGAATATGAAAGCTAACAACCTTATTTAAAACAATCAATTTTTGCATGATAAGTAGTTAACCAATCAATCCCTAGAATCACGTCAAATGCAAGTATTTTTAATGAAATAAGATCGACAGTAATGTGAGGGTACCGATTTGAACCAAACAAGACTTATAAACAGTGGATGTAATGAAGGTTTCTCCCAACGGAGTTTCCACAGATAAGTCAAAGTCTAATTTCTCCGAGTCAAATTTAATCGATGGCGCAAGTAGGAGAAATAAAAGAATGGGTAGAACCGGTATCAAATAAAGTATAGACTTCATTAGAGTTTATGATAAGCTTACCCGTGATGACCTCATTGGATTCCTTGCTCTTTGGGAGGTCACAACAAACGCCTCTCTCCTTGCACTAAGGTTTTGAATTTTCGGGATGGCCTTTGGTGCCTCCATCCTATTTGAATTTGTCTTGATGAAACACAAAATCGAGCTAAGTGACCTTCTCTTCCACAATTATAACATGCTTTTGGACTGCATGGACGCGCATTTGATCGATGTGTCCCTCTCCTCGCATTTGAAGCATATGATAGGTGGTGTTTCTCCTTCCTTAACAATGGGTCTTTGGTCGACGCGTCTTTCCACCATTGTTGAATCTCCGTTTCTTGAAATGTCCATTCTTATTGTTTTGTACGATTACCACCGAAGTGGTTACCATATCCGCCTGTTGATTCCCTCCACGCTTGTTGTCACCGCTCGATGACTACTCTCATTGGTATTATAATTTTCATTTGCTCTCTTTTAGTTATGTTGACTCATTATCGCGTTCCACTAATCGAGCCCTATTTACAACATCTCGAATACAAACACGGTTTATGAGAAATAAGATGTTGGCGTATCTCCGCTTCAAACCTCTTAAAAACATTCGCGCCATTCTCTCTTCATTATCCACCAAGTGGGCCGAACCGTGATAACTCCGCAAATTTTGCCTCGTATTACGACACGGTCATATTGTTTTGTTCCAACTTGATAAATTCCACCTCCTTCGTGTGGCGAATACTTTCGGGAAAGTATTTGTCGTTGAACGACTCTGGAACTTCTCCCAAGATATCTTGATCTGCGAAGTTGAGTACATTTTATCGATTCCCACCGGTAATCCGCCTCTCGCGCAAGCAATATAAAGCGAAGAAAGGAACCTTTTGCTCCTCGGAGCATCCCAAGACATCAAATATCTTGGTAATCTGCTTTATCCACGCTCGCCTGGAAGTGGTTTTGGCTCTCCTTAAACTCCGGTGGTCCCGGCTCCTTGAATTGTTTAGTGGTGACCGCCGAGAGTTTTCCGTGTTGCCACCTATGTTTTTGGACAGAGTCGTTCTACTTTCTTCATTGCATAAATTGCATAAAGCCTCCGAACATTTGATCATTCATCATTTGGTCGGTGTTGTTGTTTTGCATGAGGATTGTCGCCTTCGATGCACATTATCCACGATTATTGATATGTGGTGAATCAACGATCGCTGCGCTCCATTGCTATTCTCAACATTCTCGGATGTCATTTTGAGATCATCGCCACAAAACAAAAGGTTAATTGACATGTAACAAATTATCCCTATCTTCGACCAACCAATAAAATAGCACATAAACTTAGGTAGGTCATACTAGCGAAAGGTATTCCCGTCTCTCCCTCCTAGTACTATTCTCACATCTTAGCTGGGATCATATCCTAAGCTCGATACTGTTGTGGCGCCCCCAAAATTAGGTATACATCACCCATCTTGGGTCGCCACTTACATGGTATGTAATTTAAATACAACTTACTAACATAAGCGTAGGTATACAATACGACATAAAGCGTGAGTTTAAATACAAATATAAATCTACTAGATATTATACAAACTCAAAAAGGAGTCCTCATTACAATTATTATCACACTATTTCACGCGAGAATAGTGAGGACTACTAATGCTATCTTGAGGACCATCACTGCGTTTCCCGACTCGTCCCGGCCTATATTCTCATTTCACGAAGAGAATAAAGTGAAAGAAAGGGTGAGCTCAACTAGCCCAAAGAAGAAATATTATGACTAAGATAATGCGAGAATAAATTATCAATAGTCTTCAACAATGTTAAACCGATAAAATACAATAGACAACCGGTTTAGCTGCAGCAATGAATATGAAATCTATTAAAAGAGTCAAGTAGAAAATAAAGTCTACTATCTTTTAGGTTTTAAAAGGTTTTTTTCATCCTTTGTATATATTTGAGACTCAAACTTTAATAAATATTCCACATCATCGAATCACCCCCGCAGACTACGCCAAGGATATTCTTTAGTATCAACGACCACAATTATTCATGCACTACGGGCCAAGAATATTTGTGTATTCATTAATGGTCATGATCATGCCAACAATCGTCCATCAATGCACTACTGACTAATCGAGGATTTTTACCACATCATTTGTAACATTACGGCCATGATTAAACCCGAATAGTCTCTCGGTCATAATCATACCAAGTCCATCTATGCACTCTGAGGCCACAGATGACTTTAAAAAATATAAACATGAGGATGATGACAATGATATAAGAATTCAATAAAACAAGTTCAAGAATTATTTTATCTAGGAATTATTAACGTCAAATTATCAACATGATACTATTTTGTAGAGTAAAATTCAAGAATGATCAGAAGAATATGAAAAGATACTGGATGAAACGCAAATATCAAGGATATTCCACTAATTTCATGGAGTATAGAAGTCAAAGTTTTAACCAACTGGGTATAATAAAGAATGGAATAACAAAAGAAATCACCATGCATGCGATAGGCCTTACATGCATGAGGTTATTCCAGCAGAATAATAAATAACGGAACGAGTCGGTGAAATTCACACGCAAGCGAGGATGTTCCAACAGAATAATAAAGATGGAACTGGATCCGGTGTAAAACACACGGATAGGATATTCAAATGAATGATAAAAGCGGAACCAGTCCAGGTGTAAAACACTGTGACATGATGTTTCAACAAAATAATAAAGAGCGGAACCGGTCCGGTGTAAAAACACACAGACAGGATGTTCCAAGCAGAATAATAGAAGAATGTCACCAAGTATAGGGTAAACCACGTATCTGAGTTATTCCAATGAGAATAATAAGCAATGGAATAACAACAGTTCTCTTCATGAATAAGAAAGAATAACAACACCTTACATTTGGTAGGAGATTGAATAACGCAAAGTTAGGTGTAGTAACAAAATACTCTTCTTCTTTCTCTCTTATTCTCTCTATACTTTCTCTCTCTATAGCTTGAATGAATTCGTGAAAATAATGAAGCCCTAGGCCTCTATTTATAGAAGATTTCTAGCTTAGCACTGCCGATGTGTGAAAAGGCAATGCTACTGACACGACTAATGATGTGAAAAGAAAAGTGGTTTGACACCGTAATGTGAAACGACAAGTGGTTCGGCGCTTTTGTAATGTGAAACGACAAGTGGTTCGGACGTCCGGTAAAGGTAATTACTATTAACGAAGGTAAATACTATTATTTGAAGGTAAATACTATTCACAAGGGTAATTACTATTGACAAAGGTAATTACTATTCGATGAAGGTAAATACTATTCACAAGGGTAATTACTATTATTGTGAAGGTAATTACTATTGACGAAGGTAAATACTATTCACAAGGGTAATTTACTATTGTGAAGGTAATTACTATTGATTGAAGAGACTCTTAGATGATGACATATGAGCCCCCATAAAATAATCAAACTTACCACAAATCATTTTTTTTTCATCAACACATATTTAATCTTTCAACAATTATTAATCATTTATAACTTGTCGTCTCAATTATTGATTTAATACCATAACATATTATACGGATGATCTTTGTGACAATAATTGAATCAATAATATAAGAGATATGATGCAAAGCAATTATCGTAGCAATAATTGAGCATAGGTGAGTGACTTCTCACGTAAGCATCAATAATCAATCTGAGTGTGCTACTATGCAACTACGCGTAGACATCGTACTTTTACCAAGGGTAGTTCAACAGTTTTAATGGTAACACCTCCATAGTTATTTTTATAAAATATTTTTGTCGTTTTCTCAATCAAAACAATAATTACATTGTGGGGTCCACCAATGATTGAGCCATTATGCGAATATTCCCTAACAAAAAGAATATTCCCCAGAACCAAACGAATATTTTATAACAACTTGCATACTTTGCAAAATTTATAAATATTACCCACAACTATAACATTATATCAAATTTATTCTATAATATTCAAAAATAATATTTATAGAAATATTCATCTTTATTTATAAAAGCTGGGGTCTTACATACTATCCAAGTCTTGGGCGAGTAGCGATTTTGAATGATATTTCTATCATTAATTAATTTCTTGACGTATTCTTGAAGATTTCCTAGCCTACCCTAGGCGTGAAATCGAATTTTGTATATTGACTCGAAGACAAAACCCATTTCTTAAACCCTCAAATATTTCTTCAACTAAAATGAGCGACTTACGTGGTTTATGATGAAAGTCATAATAAAAGCATTGGACTAATGAAAATCATGGGTATATGTGGTATTAGTAAGTGTTATGATGAGTTATGTTGGTTAGTATGTGAAAACATGAAAGTTTCTTAAAAATCACAATGAGTTAAAAACCAGATTTTAGTGAAAAACATAACATGAAATTCAATTGACCAAATCTCTTATTATATTTTGAATTTTTGAGTGTGGTTAAGTCCTAGAGTTAGATCTATGAGTTACCTAACTAATACAAATGGAATCAATGAAAAAGGTGATGTAGATTTTCGTGTGGACTGATTTTAGCAAAGGAGTCAAAACTTTAAAATGTCCAAAAAGCTGCTGCCACGTTTTTGTAAGGGCTGTTTCGGCCACTTAATTAGTGAGAAAAATTCAGGCCTTTTGGGACATAAAAGTATATGGTATAAAGAACATCGTGTCCAAAAATGAGCTCATTCCGACTTAAAATGAGCAAGTTATGACCATTTCAATATTTAGGTTTTTTTGACGAAAAATGCTATAACTGGAGTTCTATAACTCCGATGACCATGAAATTTAAACTAGAGGCTCACATTAACATGTGTAAGGTCCTGCCGAGATTTGGGAATTTTTGGAGTTAAACTTGAGGTAGCTAATTTCTTAAGGAATTAATTAGAAATTGATTTTTGAAAATAGTAAATGAATTTTAAAAATTCGAGAAAATATATTTTCATTATGGGACTATATTATGCTAAATCCCAGAAAAAAAATATTTTTGGGACTGAGTTGGTATTTTTCATGAAAATAGTTTAATTCTGAACATATGAGTTAAATATGTTATGTGAAGTAACAAAAGTTGAAAATAGGATTTTATGGCTAGAGAATCCTATATAGAGTATATGCATATTTTTTTGAGGATTTGATAATTGGTGATGATATCTTATGAGTATGGCATTTTGAATGATTAAATGCATTATATGGTAAAGCGTAAACAATTGAGATAAATTATTTATAAATTTAAGAAGTGATTAAAATATTGTTATAATATTAATGATATTAGATTATGAGATTATTAAGTGATTGATAACATGGGGATATTCTTGAATCTGGATAAATTATATTATAAATGTTTAATATTTATCCTTTATCTCATTTGATTGATTCTTTATATCATTATCCTCATGCTTATATTATGTTGAAAGTCATCGTGGCACTGTAGTGCATAGATGGACTTGGTATGATTATGACCGGGGATTGTTCAGTATAATCATAACCGTAATTGAAAACACGATTATCTTTGGCCGTAGTGCATGGATAATTTGTGGTCGTGATACTAATGAATACACGATTATCTTTGGCAGTAGTGCATGGATAATTTGTGGTCGTGATACTAATGAATACACGATTATCTTTGGCCGTAGTGCATGGATAATTTGTGGTCGTGATACTAATGAATACACGATTATCTTTGGTCGTAGTGCATGGATAATTCATGGTCGTGATACTAATGAATATCATTGGCCTGTAGTGCAGGGATGATTCGATGATATGGATTAATTATTGAGCTGAGTCTCAGCAATGAAATATTAATTCATGGATGTGGTAAAAGTCATCTTTGGCCGTAGTGCATTGATAGACTTGGTATGATTATGACCACGGATTATTCGGTATAATCATGACCGTAATTGAAAACACGAATATCCTTGGCCAGTAGTACATGGATAATTCGTGGTTGTGATACTATTAAGCTGCGTCTCAGCATTATTAGTTTTACAGTTGTGTATCTTTAGCCATTAGTGCAAAGATGAATTGTTAATGAATATCTTTGGCGGATTGCGAAGATGAATTTAATATTTTTAACGATAAAGGTATTCAAAGTATCCTCACCTCTTTATCATATCAGGTACGTACCCTAATTTCGAGGGCGAAATTTCATAAGAAGGGGAGGTTGTAAGACCCCAGCTTTTATAAATAAAGATGAATTTTCTATAAATATTATTTTTGAATATTATGGAATAAATTTGATATAATGTTATAGTTGTGGGTAATATTTATAAATTTTGCAAAGTAAGCAAGTTGTTATAAAATATTCGTTTGGTGGGGAATAATCTTTTTTTGTGGGGAATATTCAGATGACGAGCTCAATCGATGGTGGACCCCACAACGGAAGTATTGTCGTAGTTAGAAAACTACAAAATTATCTTTCTATAAAAATAACTATAGAAGGTGTTACCGTTAAAACCGTTGAACTACCCTAAGTAGTAAAAATACGATGTCTGGCGTGGTTGCATAGTAGCACTGCAGTATTGATTATTGATGCTTACGTGAGAAGTCACTTAGCTATACTCAATTATTGCTACTGAGAATTGTTTGCATCATATCTCTTATATTATTGATTCAATTATTGTCACAAAGATTATCATCTGTATAATATGTTATATTATTAATTGAGATGACAAGTTATAAATGATTAATAATTGTTGAAAGATTAAATATGTGTTGATTAAAATAAAATGATTTGTGGTAATATTTATTCAATCCTTGATGTATATAAAGAGTCATTATGAGGCGTTTGTGGTAAGTTTGATTATTTTATGGGGCCCGTATGTCATCATCTAAGAGTCTCTTCATCAATAGTATTTACCTTTGTGAATAGTAATTACCTTTGTGAATAGTAATTACTTCTTCAATCGATAGTATTTACCTTCGTCAATAGTATTTACCTTTGTGAATAGTAATTACCTTTGTGAATAGTAATTACCTTCGTCAATAGTAATTACCTTCTTCAATAGTAATTACCTTCGTCAATAGTAATTACCTTCGTCAATAGTAATTACCCCTTCGCAAATAGTAGTTGTCCCTTCAATATTACCAAGAGTTAACTGCCTCTTCGGTGTTCCAAGGGTTAATTACCCCTTCGCAAATAGTAGTTGTCTCTTCAATATTACCAAGAGTCATTTTGACCCTTCGTTAAGACCAAGAGCCACCCTCAGTTTTTCTATAAATAGAAAGCTCATTCCTTCATTATTTCTTACGAATTCATTGAAACTCTAGAGAGAGAAACTATAGAGAGAAAGAAGAAAAGTATTCTGCTACTTCACTTTTCCAATATTCAGTTCTTCTAAGGTAAGGGATATTATTTATTGTACCCGTAAGGGGTGTTATTCTTTCTTATTCATGAAGAGAACTTCATTATTCCATTCATTATTATTACATTGGAATAACTCGTGTAAAAGTGGCATACCCTATACATAACTTTGATATCTGTGGCATACCCTATACTTGGTGAAATCCTTATATTATTTCATTCTTATTTATTCATTGTTGAATAAACTTTATACTGTGGAATCCCCTATACTTGGTGATCTTCTTACATTATTCCATTCTTTATTATTCTGTTGGAATATCACATACGTGTGTTTTACATTTAGGACACGGTTCCATTGTTTATTATTCTCGCATTTATTATTACTCGTTGGAATATCACATGCGTGTGTTTTACACCGGACCGGTTCCATTGTTTATTATTCAGCATTTATTATTCATTGGATCATCCTGCGATTGTGAATTTCACGACACGGTTAGATTATCATTATTACATTGGAATAACACTACATCATGCAAGTACAACATGCATGGTGATTTCTTTTGTTATTCCATTCTTTATTATACCCAGTTGGTTAAAACTTTGACTTCTATACTCCATGAAATTAGTAGAATATCCTTGATAATTGTGTTTCATCCAGTATCTTTTCATGGAAATATTCTTCTGATCATTCTTGAGTTTTACTCTATAAAACAGTATCTTGTTGACAATTTGGACGTTAATAATTCCTAGATAAATTAATTCTTGAACTTGTTTTATTGAATTCTTATATCATTGTCATCATCTTCATGTTTATATTATGTTGAAAGTTATCTTTGGCTTACGTGAATAGATGAACTTAGTATGATTATGACCAGGGTTCATTCGGTATAATCATGGCTTGATATAAATGATGTGACAAAAGTCCTCAGTGGCCTGTAATGCACGATGATGGATAGTTTTGGTATGATTATGACGGGGGTGATTCGGTATAGTCATGACCATTGATAATTTGATGAAATGCCTTGGAATGGTGGTACATGGATGATTAGATATTGTGGTTTATTCATTAAAGCGAGTCTTAGTGATAAAAATTGATGAAAACCTTTTAAAACCTAAAAGATAGTAGACTTTATTTTCTACTTGACTCTTTTAATGGATTGCATATTCACCGCTTGATTAAACCTGGTTGTCTATTGTATTTTATCGGTTTAACATTGTTGAAGACTATTGATAATTTATTACGCATTATCTTAGTTATAATATTTCTTTACGGGCTAGTTGAGCTCACCCTTTCTTTCACTTTATTCTCTTGAGGAAATGAGAATATAATTTGGGATGAGTCTGGGGAGCGAGTAATGGTCCGGAGGATAGCATTAGTAGTCCTCACTATTACGTGAAATAGTGTGATAATAATTGTAATGAGGACTCCTTTTGAGTTTGTATAATATCTAGTAGACAATATTTGTATTTAAACTCACAGTTTATGTCATATTGTACACGACAGTTATATTAGTAAGTTGTATTTAAATTCTGTACCATGTAAGTGGCGACCCAAGATGGGTGACGTATACCTAATTTTGGGGGCGTCACAGTAGTACTAATACAATACTACATGATCCAACCACAAACATGGCCAACAAGCATAACATAAGTGAGATCTGGAGCCTTGAACAAGGTGTCAGAGCTGTTCTTCATTTTCTGGGTTACCCAGAAATGAAGAACAGTTCTACTGCTCATATTTGGGCTTTAACAACTTGTGATCTAGGTGTTGTTTTTGTGATCTAAAAGATCCAGCTTGTAGACAATGTGTAAGACTACAGATCCATTACAAAACATCACCATAACAACATCACAGAACGCAGATATATGCCGGTCAAAGGCTATCAGTCGTCATGCTCATCAGTTTTCTAGGTTACCCAGAAAACTGATTTCATGAACGTCTGACCCTCTTTGACCAGCCACCAAATCCAGTATATTTGATATTTAGAGGTGCTAAAAGCATGGATCGAAAGTTAACATAACATACTACAAAATAGTCACAACAATAAACTCATAACACACAACTCCTGTAAGATCCGAGGCTGCAAACAAGTTGTCAAGCCCTTTCTGGGCAAATCTGGGTTACCCAGAAATGTCCGGTCAATGCCGGTCAACGTGGTTTGACCACGAATAACTTGCAATCTAGACCCGATCTAAGCCTGATTCTTGATCCAGATCAAAGATAGCATTACATACTACAAGTAAAAGCTTTCAAAACACAAAAAATAATTAATAATCACTGAGATATAAGGTCTGACATTCGTTGTCAGAGAACATTTTTAACATTTTCCAGATTTTTGAAAAACTTCAAATTTGAGCTTATAGATGTTAGATCCAATGTTATGGATCTAACATCTATCAACCCAGATCATTGATTAACATTATAAACAACATATTTAAACAACTAAACACAACTTTTATTACAGCTAGCAAGATCAGATTGTAAGTTAGGTTTATACCTTTACTTTAATCAATCTTTGATTCTATGCTTATGATTTGTTAAGGGTGTTCGTGCGGCTTGATTTGGGAACTAAAATGCTACTATATTTTGTGGGTTTTAGAGAGAGAAGCACTAGGATATGTGTTTGTGCAAAATGAGCCAATAAATGATATTTTCTCTCTCCCAATCTATTTATAACACTTATGGGCAATGAATATAGCTGGTGATTTGGCTGATATCAGTGTTTTTAAGTCACATGGGATATCTAAGTTTGGTGAACAACCACAAATATGGCAAGATATACAAGCTATCTCATTAAAGAATTGCAATAAGGGTAATTTGGACTTTTAACTTGGAATTTTCATGGCACAATAGTCATTTGTCTAACCCTTAGGGTTTAACCCTAAAGTTTTGACACAAAGATTTTTGTAGGATTTCTAGGATTTTGCAATTATGGTAAAAATGAAAATTTTAGTTTCTTAAAATTGTAATTAAGGTTTCTTATTTAATTTAGGTTTTCTAATACCTAGAAATTAAACCTTAAGTTTAACAATTTACTAATTATAATTAAGCTTAATAATTTAGCGATTAGGGTTTACAATTAGTAATTAGGATTAACAACTTAATAATTAGGGTTAACAATTTATAATTAGGGTTTCTAATTACATTATACATGAATATTAGGGTTTAAAGCCCACTAATTAGCATTAAACATTCTAAATTAGCAATTAGGGTTTCCGAATTTGACAGTTATGGTTTTTAATTACTAAATTAGGGTTCTAATCATTAGGGTTTTAAATTACTAATTAGGTTTTCCCTAATTAACAATCAAATCTGCCATACATGATATTAATCACAATTTCTGACTGATCATAAACTCCGGTTTGAGTTTTAAAAATAGGGTTAATCCCAGTAATATTAGGGTTTTGTCATGTTACATTAAAACTGTTCCACACATTAACATTACACACATACAATACATATTTATAGCACTGAAAAAATCAAAATATAATTAATATTATATTATTATTCTTATTCCTTGATAAAAATCCAAAATTAGGATTTGGATTCCATAGCTGATTTATCTACCATATACATACCATTATTAATTAAGTTATAATAATTAACTTAATTAATCTAAAATAAATTTATATAATAAAATAATTATTATAATAATTCCAAAAATTATTTCATATATTAAATAAATAATATATAATCATATTTTCATAGAAAATAATTAATAAAAATATTTCTACTATAAAATTAATTATTATAAGAATATAATTTATAATGACCAATAATTCTAACATAAAAATTATTTGTAATAATTCATGTAATAAATATATTTTATTTATCACATAAATACATATACACATTATCTTGACACATATCCTCCATATTTATTTTTAATAAAATAAAAAAAAAAAATTATCATGTTAAAATGTCTGATTTATTTATATAAAAAATATCATATTACAACAACAATGACTTCACTTGGTAGTCTTTTTATAAAGAAAATTTCTATAAACTTTTATTATCTAAACAATGTGGGACTTACTACGTAGAGACAACCAAATACCTTTAGTCTATTAAGTCTATTATGTGAAACTAACTTGAAAGAATTCATGTCTAATTTTTAGTGATGAAGAGTATACCAACAATAAAAAGGAGTCTTGATAGGCAAAATACATGTAATTGTTAGTGCGTTTTCTTCTGAAATTGGTAGTTATAGATTATAGTCCTAAGCAGTTAGGCAAGATAAATACTCTGTAATTGTTGGGTTAATTATTTGTAACTTTTTTCATCTTTCACATGTGACAAATATGCTTTTAAGCAATACGATTATTTTTATATAGTTAGAACAAATATGTTTTTAGTTAGTATTTTATTGTAACATTTTTCGATATCAATATGAGATGAAGCTTTTCTTTCATTCCTCCATTACAATTCATTCGTGCTTTCATATACATTGTTTTAAACAATACGTTACATATGTTATTTCTTGCTTTCGATAGTTCCCGTCTAAGTTAAAGGATGTATCAATACAAATTAATTACAAAATTCACACCTCACCACCTTAATATCCAAAACAAATATAGATTTTGGACGTGAAAAAGAAAATAATAATTTAACTTAAACAAGGAAACATAAATGAATTAATCTCTATAAGACCGACATAAATTGATTATTATGTTTTATAGCATAAATAAATCATGAAAATGAGCAATTAAAGGAAAGAAAATAAAAAGTAATTTTAATGCTTATTTGCCACGAACATAATTGCATAAGTCACACTGGCCCATGCAACATTCTGCTGTCAAATAGCCATTTCGAAATAAGAGTTAATCATATGTAAGTTAGTCTTCACAAGAATGTTTATATTTATGAATTGATAATTATTATAGATGCATGAAGTTTGGAGTCTTTGAACAGAACACGACCATCAAGACCCTTTAGAACATGGGCAGCCCCTCAAGAAAAAAGGCATTTAACTTGAGGTTGGACATTTGTCCCACATCGACACTTGAAGCAATATTAAGTTCAACACGCAGCTATAAGAATGGGACTAAGCCTTTAATTGGTTCCAATATTTCTTTGTTTTAGAGTCCCACATTGTCAAATATTCCTTCTATTATCTTACCTCTATTTTATAAATACAGTAGATTTTAAGTTAATTTCACAAGGCTAGAAATGAAAGGTGAATTTTAAATGAATAATAATAATATTGAGAATAAAGATTGTTTGAATATTATTTAAATATAAATATATATAGTGTTGGCATGAGTTGTGATAATTCATTTAATTGAATAAGCGTGTGATAATTAAGCAATGTAGTAGAAGTGATGAGAAGCTTAGTTTAAGCTTAAGAAATTATGCCTAGTGTGGCAAAGTGGTGAAATGAGAAAGTACTAATTAAATTAATGATGAAATGGATTAAATTAATTAGTAGTAGTAATAAATAAATAATGACATAATATGGTTGACTAATTTCTATTATTATTATTATTATTTAATTATCGTAAGCAATAGCATGTAAGGTGTAATCATATATTAGAAGGTTTCTTCATTTGATATAAAATGAGGTGTGACATTGGAATGTGAATAATTATTATATAAAACTAAATGATGAAGGTAATCTTTAACTTATGTAATTTACTAAGCTGTGTAAAAGAGCCTTATGTGACATCATGATGTGCGTGGGAGTAATTAAATGGGCATTCTAAACCTATGAGAGAAAATAACTCTGACTAAATGAATAATTAATATTAAATGATTATTTTAATATTTTATGTAGAATTGGAATAATAAGTTTATGGGGAATAAAATTGGTACCCAACTAAATTATATTCTAGTCTAATGTAAGTATTATTTGAAATAAACAAATGTACATGGATTATATAATTCTATGTCTAATGTATGAGTGAGTGTATATGTATGCTCATTTATGGACAAATATCAAATAAATCCATGTATGCTAGTAGTAGTATGAAATGATGAGTATTAGTAGTGTCCCAAATTGAGTGTCTTTCTTTATGAAATGATGAGTATTAGTAGTGTCCCAAATTGAGTGTCTTTCTTTTCTTCTTCACGTAACAGGCCATTGGCCTAGTCTCTCATTACCAACCTCAGAGATATCAAATAATAATGAAGGGAATGGTCTAAATAGTGTTACTCCACCAAATCCCTCATATCCACCATCTTCTTCTTCATTCCAATGGTTTAATTCATTGAACAAAGCCCAAATTTGGCCACAAGTTTCCCTATAAATGGAGCCATCCTCATTCACAGACTTTTTGCTAAGTTCTCTGTTAAACCTCAAAGTTGTGTGTGGGTATGGTTGGGTTGAGCATATACAATCTGCAAATTGAAGCTAGAGTAGCATTTCAACTTCACAGAAGGTAATATCCCTTTTCTTGTTCTTAAATTTCAAATTTTGCAAGTTCTCAAAAAAGTGCTAAAATACTAGTTTTGAGTCTAAAAATTTATAATTGAAGCATGATAGAATCTTTCAGTTGATGCTAAACATTGTTAATATGGCTGAATACGAAATAAACAAAAGTTAAACGGAGTAATTTGGTCAAGTAATGAATCCGTAGTGAAGAGAATCGCTAAATGTGTTAAACTTTGGAAAAATAGCATAAAGCTTGAATTTGATTGTTTATGTGATTGGAATTGTTAGAAGCATGCTAGGGATGTTTGGTAGTAAGTTTATATCAATTGGGTATCATTACATTGTTGTTTGGTTAAGATATTGGGATATTGGTTTGTAGCAGGGGAGGATAATTTTAAGCTGCGAGAGCTAACTCTGGTTGGTAGCGCTTACGTGAGGTCCTAAAGTATAAAAGGCCCACCCCGTGAAGTTAGGCGATGACTTATAATACTATTTTTGTTGTTTGACGCAAGGAGTCCTAAACTGACCTAACCTAACTTAACTTAAGGAGCATACATAATCTTTAAACATGCATGTATCAATACGTATTGCAAGATGTTTTAGTGGGCTTGAGGCTTGAGTTATAATCTTTTGAAAGAAAATCTAAAGGACAAAAACTATGTTTAGAAAACCTTACGCATTTTTGAAATCTAACCTTTTGAGCATATGTTTACAACTTAGTTAATTTTATAAATGGGTTTGAAATGTGAATTCAATGTACCTTGCACATTTAGTTTGTTTACCATAAAATTTTGAGATTTGAAAACCAATTGAGTTGAAAACTCTACGACTTGTATTGTGAACTTTTAAACAATTATAATAGGATACTTTATGCCTCTAGAGATAACCGACATGTTCGCACATCTAGCTAGACACATTATAAATTACGCAAACATGAACTAAAAGAGTTTGTAAGTAGAGAGCTATACTAGTTACGTACAAATAACTCTACTAAATGCAAGCATGCGTAGAAAGAGGTTGTTTGGCAATGTTATGTGGTTTAATGAATGCTATGGTTAGTAATTGATATAATGAGCTCTTTTAAATTTGTAAAATAGAAATTTATGAGTAAATTTAACATTTGTCGAAAGTAAATAAAAAGGGTCAAACTTAGATTAAAGGTCCTTTAACATGTATTTGTGAAACAACTTAAACTAGAATGAGTAACTTAAGTAATAGTTCACATATGAGATGAGTATAAGAGACTAAATGTAACGCCCCGAAATTCGGTCCATCTTCACAGCCGGATTTCGTAGGTCACAGTTCCATCTTCTTCCAAACATGCATCATTATATAGTTAAATATAACAACATACATTCTCAAATCTCAGGTTCTAATACCTTATAACCTCATTCATTATAAATAATGATAATTACATTATTCTTTACATATTATAAGAGTGACTTTCATCCGCCACCAAGGATACATAACAGTTCATTAAACTAGTTTATAGTTTAATTAAACTATTCTACATTACAAATCTTCACTTGATCTTCATGCTCATTCATATACTGAATGGCACTTCTTCCGGATATCGATCAACTTGAACTTTATGGGACCCTTAAGTTCTCCTACTCGTACGCTGAAAATATTTTTCATTTAAAGCAAGTGTGAGCATTCAATTGCTCAGCAAGTCATAGCAGTTGAATAAACAAATTCAAGAATTTAAACATTCTTTTAAGACTTCAATAACCGAACAAAGGTTATGAATCAACTTGAATAATAGGAATAAAATCTGATTCTTGTCATTTTAAAACATTAGTCACATTCACTTTGAAATACTTTCATTCTCCTACCTTTTTCATACACATCCTGTCCGGATAGAATCATTAGCACAGACTTAACAATAACGGTTCATGTATGAACAAAGCATTCTCATATTGAATAGTTAAATCACAGAACAGTTTATCTCATAGAAACACCGAAGTGTTAAAATTATGGCACAATGCTTCATACATTTTACCACCTTATACAAATATCACACATTTGCATATAGATAAAACTTATCATGTTCAACATCTGAGAAGTTTAAGAAACTAGCATTCATTTAAAATATAAATAAAGTTAGGAAACTTGCCTTACACATAGCTACATCTTACAGTTCACGCTGAACTGCTCATTGCAAACCCTATATAACACATAGGGAAATAACATATACACCAATTAGTCATATACTTGACTTACACATTGGTTTACTTAAATTTACTACTTAGGGTTTGTAAGACCTCAACTTTTATGAATAAAGATAAATTTTCAATCAATATCATTTTTGAATATTATGGAGTAAATTTGATATAATGTTATAGTTGTGGGTAATATTTAAAAAATTTAAAAAGTATGCAAGTTGTTATATAATATTCGATTGGTAGGGAAATATTCATTTTAACAGGAAATATTCGTACGATGGCACAATCATTGGTGGTCCCCACAACGGATTTATTATCGGATTGAGAAAACGAGAAAAATATTTTTATGAAAATAACGGCGGAAGTTTTACCATTAACTGTTAAAACACCCGATGTTAAAAAATCTGATGTCTGGCGTGGTTGCATAGTAGCACACGGTATTGATTATTGATGCTTACGTGAGAAGTCACTCAGTTTTGTTTAATTATTGCTACGGTAATTGTTGCATAATATCTCACGTTATTTGATTGAATTATTGTCGATATTTTATATATTATTAAATCAATAATTGAGATAACAAAGTTATTAATATTATTATTTTCAATATTAACGATGTCTAGAAGTTCTGCCAAAGAGAGGTTTGGTCACCTAATTGCGCGTCAATAGGGAGAAATCCTTATTGGAAAGCCCCCTCTTTTCTAGGAACGACCTGGTCGATTAATATTGTGAATTATAATAAAGGTGATAAGTTTTGTTTTATTATTATTATAAATGTAATAAAACAGAAAACTTTTTATATAAAACAGAATACTTTTATAAAGTTATTTATTTTATTAGGCTATAAATATAATATACTGCATAGTGTTTGCATAGTAAAATCTTTTTTATAAAAAACATAATACTTTTATAAATTTATTTGTTTTATTAGATTTTAAATATATATATATATATATATATATATATATATATTATAAATAGAATATATTATATTTTATTGCATAGTATCCTTTCTATTTTCCTATAAGTAGGATGCTTAGTTAGAATTGAAAACACACCGGAAGTTCGGAGGATTCTTCTTCTATAATCTTGGCGTATTTCTTTAGAGTTTAAGAAAGTTTTGAAGCGTAGTGCAAGTTTTCTTCAAGTATATCCCATACTACCCGTGAGTACTCTTCTTTATAAGGTAAGGGTATTATTTCTATCGTATTCATGAAGAGAGCTTACATTATTCCATTCTTTATTATTATGTTGGAATAACTTTTATACATCTAAATACCACATCATGGTGAAATTCTTTTGTTATTCCATTTTTATCATTACATTTGGAATATCATATACATGCGCTTTCGCATGTGACTGATTCTATTATTTATTATTACATTGGAATAACTGTACATGCGATCTATCGCATGCATGGTGATTTCGTTGTTATTCCATTCCTTATTATTACATTGGAATATCCTTTCGGTCTTAATTTTACTTTAACTTTGGTTTAGTTCTTTATTATTATTCGGAATATCACATACGTGCGTTTACACATGACTGGTTCCATTATTTATTATTACATTGGAATAACTTTATCATATGCATGCTTGATCTATCGCATGCATGGTGAATTCTTCTGTTATTCCATTCTTTATTATTCTGTTGGAATAACCTATTTATGTGGATTACCACATGCATGGTGAATGACCCTTCGTATTCATTTCTTATTAAATTGTGGAAATGATCCGTCTACGTGGATTACCGCATGGTGGGTGAAAATTCATTGCAGTTTCATATATTCTATGATACTCATTTGGTTAAAGTTTTAGCTTCTATATTGCATGCAATTAGTAGAATATCCTGGATATTTGTGCTTCATTTGGAATCTTTTCATGGAAATATTCTTCTGAGCATTCTTGAATTTTACTCCACAAAGCAGTATCATGTTGACAATTTGGACGTAATTGATTTCAAGATAAATTAACTTATAAATCTTTAAAATTTATTCTTGAACTTGTTTTATTGAATTAGTATGTCATTGTCATCATCCTCATGCTTATATTGTGATGAAAGTCATCTTTGGCTTACGTGCATAGATGGACTTGGTATGATTATGACCAGGGATTATTCGGTATAATCATGACCTGTAATGTTATAAATGATGTGGTAAAAGTCCTCAGTTGCACTGTAGTGTATTGTGGACGCTTTTTGGTATGATTATGACCGTGGATTATTCGGTATAGTCATGACCATTGATAATTTAATGAATATCCTTGGCTTTTGTATAAGCGAGGATGACTCGATGATGTGGTTTATTTATTAAAATTTGAGTCTCGTGATAAAAATTGATGAAAACATTTTAAATCATAGAAGATAGTAGATATCATGCTCTACTTGACTCTTCTAATGGATTGCTTATTCCGCTACAGTTAAACTAGATGTCTATTGTATTTTATCAGTTTAACATTGTTGAAGACTAATGATAATTTATTCTGCATTATCTTAGTCATAATATTTCTTACTGGGCTAGTTGAGCTCACCCCTTTCTTTCACTGTTCTCTTCAGAAAATGAGAACGTAGCCGGGACTAGTTGGGGAACAGAGTGACGATCCAGATGATAGTATTAGTAGTCCTCACTATTCTGTTAAATATTGTGACAATAAATGTATTGAGGACTCCTTTGAGTGTGGATATTATCTAGATGACAATATTCTTATTAAAACTCTCAATTTATGCTTTGTAGTATTTTACACGACTGTTGTATAATTAGTTTGTATTTGTATTCAATACCTTGTATCTGGCAACCCAAGATGGGTGATGTATACCTATTTTGGGGGCGTCACAGTTGGTATCAAAGCTTAGGGATATGATCCCTGGCTGAGATGTGAGACAAGAACTAGGAGGGGAGAGACGGGGAATTCCTTCGCTAGTATGACCTACCTAAGTTTATTTGGTATTTAATTGGTCGGTCAGAGTATAGAGATAATATGTGATATGTTAATTAACCCTTGTTTTGTGGCAGTATTTGAAAATGGCATCCGAAAATATTGAGATAAGCAATGAAGCACATGAGACCATTGAGTCACCAACGATCAATGCCCATGGTAATGTGCAACAGGAAGACAATAATCCTCATGAAAACAATAACACCGATGAAATGGTGAACATTGGGATGTTCAGAGGCTTTATGCAATTCATGCAACATCAGGCGAGAGCGACTCCTATCTAAAATACAGGTGGAAACACTGATAACTCTCGGACGGTCACCGCTAAGAAGTTCAAGGAGCTGGGACCACCGGAGTTTTTTGGAGAACCAAAACCACTTAAGGCAGAGACGTGGATAAAGCAGATCAACAAGATATTTGATATCTTGGGATGCTCTGAGGAGCAAAAGGTTCCCTTTGCCACCTTCATGTTGCATGCATAGGCAGATTATTGGTGGCAATCTGTAAAGCATTCTTAACCTGCCGCACTAAAGATGTCTTGGGAGAAGTTCCAAGAATTGTTCAACGACAAGTACTTTCCTGAAAGTATTCGTCACATGAAGGAGGTGGAGTTCATCAAGCTTGAGTAAAATAATATGACCGTGGCGCAGTACGAAGCTAAGTTTGCCGAGTTATCTCGGTTTGCGTCCCAGTTGGTTGATAATGAGGGGAGAATGATGCGGATATTTCTAAGAGATTTGAAACCCGAGATACGTCAATACCTTATCTCTCATAAACTGTGTTTGTATTCAGATGTTGTGAATATGGCTCAGTTATTAGAGCGCGATAATGAGTCAACCCAACCAAGAGAGAGCAGCCGACATGTCGATAATACCAGTGGTAGCACTCATCGAAGTGGTGACAACAAACGTGGAGGGAATCAACATGCCAGAAATGATAACCACTTAGGTGGTAATCATGGCCAAGATAATAAGAGTGGAAAGTTCAAGAAGAGAAGGTTCAGCAAAGATGGAAAGACGTCAGCACCAGCACCCGCTGTTAAGGAAGGAGAATGACCACCGGTCGTATGTTACAAATGTGGAGGGGAAGGACACATAAGTCCAAACTGCACGATGCAGTCCAAAGCATGTTACAATTATGGAAAAGAAGGTCACCTAGCCCGATTTTGTCGTGCACCAAAGTCAAGTCCAGTTGGGATGGAGGCATCAAAGGGTGTCCTAGACAAGACAAAACCGGTAGTTCAAGGGAGAGCATTTGTCGTAACCTCCCAAAAAGCGAGGAGTCTGAACGAGGTGATCACGGGTAAGCTAATCATAAACGCTAGCGAAGTTTATACTTTATTTGATACCGATTCTACCCATTCCTTTATTTCTCCTACTTGCGCTCAACATTTAAATTTGACTCCAGAGAAATTAGACTTTGATTTATCTGTTGAAACTATGTTAGGAGAAACCTTCATTACATCCACGGTTTATAAGTCTTGTTTGATTCAAATCGGTAACCACACGTTACCTGTTGATCTTATTTCTTTGAAAATACTTGCATTTGATGTGATTCTAGGGATTGATTGGTTAACTACTCATCATGCAAAAATTGATTATTTTCGTAAGGTTGTTAGCTTTCATATTCCTAACCAACCTATTATGCGAATTTAAGCAACCAAACCATTAAAATCTATCACTATCATCTCAAGCCATAAAGCTATTCGTTTATTGAAAAACGGATGTCAAGCTTTCTTAGCTCATGTCACGGATCTAAACAAAAATACGTCAGTTTTGAATGATATATCTATTGCTAATGAATTTCCTGATGTATTCTCGGAAGAACTACCTGGCCTACTCCCAGAGCGTGAAATCGAATTTTGTATTGACCCCAGTACAAAACCCATTTCTAAAACCCTCAAATATTTCTTCAACTAAAACAAACGTATAATATGCCAAAGACGTTGGCTCAAGCTGTTGAAGATTACGATCATATCATTCAATATCATCGTGGAAGAGCGAACGTGGTAGCTGACGCATTGAGTGGAAGATCATATGCGGGTACGAGTGCAATATTGTCAACACAAAGGCCTATTTTGTATGACTTACAAAGGATGGAGATAGAGTTAAAGACTCCAGGGACCCATGTGATGATGGCGAATATACGAGTAGAACCTACTTTAATTGATAAAGTTAAAGCTGCTCAAGCTACAGACCTGGAGCTGATGCGTGTGAGGAAGAAAGTGCAAGAAGGTACTATGTCGAAAGAAAGAATCGATGAAGAAGGAATACTTCGAGTCAACTCCAGACTTTGTGTTTCTAACGACCCTGATTTAAAGTATAAAATCATGATGGAGGTGCACAACACACCGTTTGCAATCCATCTTGGGAGTACCAAAATGTATCGTGATCTTCATCATACATTTTGGTGGAACAATATGAAGAGAGAGAGATAGCGCTATTTATCTCAAGTTGTCTAACTTGTCAACGAGTTAGGGTAGAGCATCAAGTGCCAAAAAGGTCCATTGCAACCACTTAAAATTCCAGAATGGAAGTGGGAGCACATTACCATGGATTTCGTTACTGGTATTCCCAAGGTTTCTCAAGGTATAGATGTAATTTGGGTCATTGTTGATAGATTAACCAAGTCTGCTCACTTCTTACCAATACGAGAAACTTATACACTTGAACGTCTTGCTCGTATGTACATAAACGAGATTGTAAGATTGCATGGTATGCTAGTATCCATAGTTTCTGATCGAGACCCAAGATTCACTTCAAGATTTTGGGTTAGTTTGCAAAAAGCTATGGGCAGCGCGGTTTACGATTTAGTTTGGCATATCATCATCCTCGACGACGGACAATCGTAAAGGACTATTCAAACTCTTGAAGATTTATTAAGACTCTGTGTCCTTGACTTCAAGGGAAGTTGGGACAAGTTCTTACCGTTGGTGGAGTTTTCCTACAACAATAGCTATCAAGCAAGTATTGGCATGGCTCCATTCGAAGCGTTGTATGGAAGAAAGTGTCATTCTCCAGTATGCTAGGGTGAGGTGGGTGAAGCAACGTTGTTGGGACTGGAGTTAGTACGTATGACTACAGAAAAGATTCAAACAATCCGATAACATATAAAAACCTCACAAGATCGACAAAAAAATTATGCTGATCTTCATCGAAATGACGTGGAATTTGATATTGGAGATCATTTGTTGTTACGTGTTGCTCCATGGAAAGGAGTTACGAGATTTGGAAAGAGAGGAAAGCTCAATCCTCGATTCATTGGCCCATTTTTAATACTCGATTGAGTAGGAACTGTGGCCTATAGACTCGCTTTACCGCCAAGTATGTTAATTGTTCATAACTTTTTTCATATATCCATGTTACGTAAATATGTGAAAGACCCGAACCACATTATTGAGTTAGAACCGGACGAAATAGCGGAAGATTTAACGTATGAAGAGATTCTTGTTCAAATCTTGGATAAGAAGGAACATATTCTACGCTCCAAGGTTATACCTCAAGTCAAGGTTTTGTGGAGAAACCACGATGTTGAGGAAATGACCTAGGAGTTTGAATCTAAAATAAAATCAAGGTATCCTTACCTTTTCGACATACCAGGTATGTACCCTAATTTCTAGGGCGAAATTTCATAAGAAGGGGAGGTTGTAAGAACCCAACTTTTATGAATAAAGATGAATTTTCAATAAATATCATTTTTGAATATTATGGAGTAAATTTTATATAATGTTATAGTTGTGGGTAATATTTAGAAATTTTGAAAAGTATGCAAGTTGTTATATAATATTCGATTGGTTGGGGAGTATTCGTTTTAACAGGGAATATTCGTACGACGGCACAATCATTGGTGGACCCCACAACGGAATTATTGTCGGATTGAGAAAATGACAAAAATATTTTAATAAAAATAACGGTGGAAGTTTTACCATTATTTGTTGAAACACCAGGTGTTAAAAGTACAGTAATACGCGTGGTTGCATAGTAGCACACGGTATTGATTATTGATGCTTACGTGAGAAGTAACTTAGTTTTGTTCAATTATTGCTACAGTAATTATTGCATAGTATCTCACGTTATTTGATTGAATTATTGTCAATATTTTATATATTATTAAATCAATAATTGAGATAATAATGTTATTAATATTATTAATTGCAATATTAACGATGTCTCAGAAGTTACGCCAAGGAGAGGTTTGGTCACTACTAAATCATGGCATAATAGGAGAAATCCTTATTGGAAAGCCCCCTCTTTCCTAGGAACGACCTGGTCGATTAATATTGGGAATTATAATAAAGGTGATAAGTTTTATTTTATTATTATTATAAATGTAATAAAATGTAATTTTTTTATATAAAATAGAATACTTTTATAAAGTTATTTGTTTTATAAAGCTATAAATAGAATATATTATATTCTATTATGTATAGTGTTTGCATAATGTCCGCATAGTATTTGCATTGTAAAATGTTTTTTATATAAAATAGAATACTTTTATAAAGTTATTTATTTTATTAGACTATAAATAGAATATATTATATTCTATTATGCATAAATGTTTGCATAAAGTACTGCATAGTGTTTGCATAGTAAAATCTTTTTATAAAGCATGAATACTTTTATAAAGTTATTTGTTTTATTAGATTTTAAATAATATATGTATATATATTTTATAAATAGAATATATTATATTTTATTGTATAGTTTCCTTTCTATTTTCCTATAAATAGGATACTTAGTTAGAATTGAAAACACACCAGAAGTTCAGAGAATTCTTCTTCTATAATCTTGAGCGTATTCTTTAAAGTTTAAGAAAGCTTTGAGCGTAGTGCAAGTTTTCTTGAAGTATATCCCCGCCCTACCCGTCGGAGTACTCTTCTTTATAAGGTAAGGGGTATTATTTCTTTTGTATTCATGAAGAGAGCTTCTGTTATTCCATTCTTTATAATTATGTTGGAATAATGCATACGCCAAGTACCGCATACATGGTAAAATTCTTACATTATTCCATTTTTATTATTACATTGGAATATCTCAGATATATGCGTTGCATTTGACACTGGTTCCATTATTTATTATTTCATTGGAATAACCTTTCGTGCAATGATTCTATCGTATGCATGGTGATTTTCGTTGTTATTCCATTCTTTATTATTACATTTGGAATATCCCGTCGGTTGCAAATTTTTACTTTGACTGATTTCGTTCTTTATTATTACGTCGAATATCACATGCATGCGTTTACGCATGACTGGTTCCATTATTTATTATTACATTTAAATAACCCATGCATGCGGATTCTATCGTCGTATGCATGGTGAATTCTTACATTATTCCATTCTTTATTATTCATTGGAATAACCTATTTATGTGGATTACCACACGCATGGTGAATGACCCTTCGTATTCATTTCTTATTAAATTGTGGAAATGATCATCTCACGTGGATTCTTGCATGGCGGGTGAAAATCCATTGCAGTTTCATATATTCTATGATACTCATTTGGTTAAAGTTTTAGCTTCTATACTCCATGAAATTAGTAGAATATCCTGGATATTTGCGCTTCATTTGGAATCTTTTCATGGAAATATTCTTCTGAGCATTCTTGAATTTTACTCCACAAAGCAGTATCATGTTGACAATTTGGACGTAATTGATTTCAAGATAAATTAACTGATAAATCTTTAAAATTTATTCTTGAACTTATTTTATTGAATTATTATGTCATTGTCATCATCTTCATACTTATATTGTGATGAAAGTCATCTTTGGCTTACGTGCATAGATGGACTTGGTATGATTATGACTAGGGATTATTCGATATAATCATGACCTGTAATGTTATAAATGATGTGGTAAAAGTTCTCAATGGCCTGTAGTGTATTGACAGACAATTTTTGGTATGATTATGACCAGGGATTATTCGGTATAGTCATGACCATTGATAATTTAATGAATATACTTAGCCCGTATAGCAGGGATGATTCGATGATGTGGTTTATTTATTAATCTGAGTCTCAGCGATAAAAATTGATGAAAACATTTTATATAATAGAAGATTGTAAGACCCCGAAATTTTTAAATAAAAAGGAATTTCCTTTATTTATTATTTTGAAATAGTAAGGGTTGATTTGATTAATGTGGATAGTTAAGGGTTAAATATGCAAATATTTCAAAATAAGCAAGTGGTTATAAAATATTCATTGTTGTTTGGGAATATTCGTTTGGTCGTGGAATATTAAATGCATTGTTGGGAATATTAAATATTTAACGGTAATGACCGTGTGTGTGGGCCCCATGTGAAAAGCGATTGGATGAAGAAAGCGACAAATATAAGTTGTTTTTAAATAACGGTAGTTAGTTATTTGCCAATTATCTTCGTTGGAATACCCGGTGGTTAAAACACACTAATACGGCGTTGTTGAGCAGTAGATTGCGGTATTGCACCAATTATTGATTCTTACGTAAGAAGGCACTACTCAATAATGGTTACGATAATTCTTTATTCGATATTTTATTGAGTTAATAATTCTTTGCGTTGATATTTTATATTCTTTGTTGTTTCAATAATTGTCATTACACAAAGTATCTTTCATTATCGAAGCAATAATTCATATTATCCGAATAATATTATTAGATAACATTATTGGCAATGTCTAGAAAGTTACATCTAAGGAGAGGTTTGGTCATCTAATTGCTTGCGCTTGAAGAAGAAATTCTTATTGGAAAGCCCCCTCTTCCTGAGGCGCACGGTTGTCAATATTGTGATTCGTAATATTATTTGTGAATAATTAATTATTGATTTATATGATGAGGAAAATATTGATTTTATGTGGATATAGATGGAGAAAATTTTAAAATGACAATTGTTGAAAATTAATATTTTATCTTTTTACGATAAAATAATTCATTTAAATATATTATTTTAATAATATATTACTTGGTGATATTTTTACAATGAATGTGGGATATATGAGTATATGAGGAGGAAGAGTATTTTTGTGGCATTAAATGTTTAACACATGTTTTGTGTGTTGGTGGACACAATTATTGATCGAAATTTGATTATAGCCTGTAAAATCGCCCGTTTGTGGATTTCGGTCGATTTTTGTTTGGAATTTGGAAAAACTTTCTTCTGTAAAGTTGTAGAGAATTGAATTTCCTATAAAAACTTTCATGAGATTCGAATTTTCTGATGAAAGGGCTATTTATTATGAATTATTGAAGTTCAGAAGCTCAAATAATTGATTTTTGGGAGTTTAAATTATTTTTGTTAAGAAAAACGTTTTTTGTATTTTTTTGGACATCATTAACATGTGTGGCTGGTGTTTTGACCAAAAGGTGGGCTAAGGAAAATTTGTATAATTATATTAATATTATATTAAATTTTCTGCTTTGGTGTTCTAAGCATTTTCCTATAAATAGGGTGCTTAGGTTAGAATTGAAAATCACACCGTAAACCGAAGTTTTTCTCTATTTCTCTCTCGATATTTTGAGCGTATTCTTGTGAGTATTTTGAGTATACTTTGAGTATTGCTAGGCGTTTGCAAGTTCCTTCAAAGACTATATACAGATTCTACATTTAGAAATCTTGATCTTTCGAGGTAAGGGATATTATTTTTTTTTGTAATGATATTATTTCTTCAATATCATTATCTTTGAAATGTTGATCTGAAGTTTTTATCAAATTTGGAACTTTTTCATGTATGGGGTTACTATTCACGAGTTCTTATTCACGAGTTACTATTCATGAGTTACTATTCACGAGTTCTTATTCACGAGTACTATTCATGAAGCGTGAAGATGTTTTTGTGGAATTTCTATCTTTTGGTGTCGAGTTACTATTCACGATATCTTAAGACTTTATTCACGATACTGACACTATTCACGATACGGTATTATTCAAGAAAAATAAAATTTCTTCTTTTCGTCCAAAACATCTATTGCGGATACTAACTCGATTGTATCCATGTTTTGATCATTCTTGAATTTTACACCACTATGATTATTTTTGAGGTATTTTTTGGGCGTGGATAAAACCAAGTACGAATCCTTAATCCTTAATCCTTGTCATTTTGTTTCTTTGGATTCGTTTCTTTAAAAATATTTTTCATCATCCTCGGTCTTAAATGATGATATTATTGAATATCTTTGGCACTGTAGTGCAAAAGATGAATGATTTCGAAGAATATCTTTGGCTTGTAGTCAAAAAGATGAGCAGTGTTGAGATGAACATGACCGATTGATTAATATCTTTGGCACAGTAGTGCAAAGATGAGCAGTGTTTAAATGAACATGACTAATCGATGAATATCTTTGGCACAGTAGTGCAAAGATGAATATTTGATTCGGATGTATATTGATTGATGTTCTGAGGATAAAATATTGATGATGGACCGTTAAATTCATAGATTATAGTAGATTTCATTCTCTACGTAACTCTTCTATGAATTATTATTTCATTGCGAATATTGATCCGAAACTTGTTGTCTATTGTATTCTATCGATTTTTTCCTGTTAAAGACTAACGATAATTTGTTGTATATTATCTTAGTCATAATATTCTTCTTGGGCTAGTTGAGCTCACCCTTTTCCTTGTTGTTCCATTTTTCTTCTCGGGAGGGGAGAATGTAGCAGTACTAGTCGGGGTATGGAATGAAGATTCTAGAGAGTTGTTTAGTAGTCCTCACCATTTTTGTAAAATAATGAATCAATAATGTGATGAGGATTTATTTGAGTATAGATATTGTCTAGAAGATAATATTTGTATTCAAACTCACGATTTCTTGTTGTAATAATAAAGTTGTAGTTGTTTTCGCACCATGTATTTGGCGACTCGAGAATGGGTGTTGTGTATACCTATTTTGGGGGCGTCACAGATTAATATCGAGCTTAGGGATATGATCTCTGGCGGAGATCGGGGAATAGAACTAGGAGGAGAGGCGAGTAAATCCTTCGCTAGTGTGTCCTACCTAAGCTTATTTGTTAGTTAGTCAAAGTATATAGGGATATTATGTGATATATTGATTTCCTTAATTAACCCTTATTTTATGATGATGTATTTGAGAATGTCATTTGAGAATATTAACGATTGGAGTAAATGAGACCGTGGAGATGCTGTACTCACCAACGAGGGAGAAGCGTGCAACAGTGGCAATGTTCCTCCTGTGAACAACACCAACCGAAAGAGATGATGAGCGAGGGATGTTTATAAGCTTTTTTGCAGTTCATGCAAAATCGAGACGAGGAGACTCGTGTTCAAAATCTGAGGAGGAAATGATAGCAATTCACGAGTGGTCACGACCAAGCGATTCAAAAGTTGGGACCACGAGTGCACTGGGAAAGCCGGATCCGATTAAAGGCGGAGGCGTGGGTCAAACAAATTACCAAGATATTCGATGTCTTGGGATGCACGGAGGAACAGAAAGTTCCATTCGCCACCTTTATGTTCGTGGTGGCAGGTGATTCTTGGTGGGAATCGTGAAGCGTACCCATCAACCACTTTCGGATGTCGTGGGAGAGCGTTTGAAGCAGTTCAATGGCAAGTACTTCCACGAAAGTATTCGTCATATGAAGGAAGTGGAGTTTATTAGACTAGAAGCGAGAATAATATGGCGGTGTCCTAAGACGAGGCGAAGTTCGCGGAGTTATCGAGTTTGCACCTCATTTGGTGGAGAATGAGGAGCGTATGACGCGGATGTTTACGAGAGGTTTGAAACAGGACATACGTCGATATCTCATTTCTCATAAATTTTCTCTCTATTAGGATGTTGTCAACAGGGCTCAGTTGTTAGAGCGAGATAACGAGTACGTTCAACCGAGGGACCATAACCAGGATCATACCGAAGATAGCAGTCATCAGAATAACGATAACCAGCGGAGAAAGAAGAATACTGACAAAGGCGGTAACCACTCTGGTGGTAATCGTGGCCATGAAAATAGAAGAAGCGAGTCGGGAGGAGATTTTAAAAAGAGGAGATTCAACAACGACCATGTGAAGACGTCAGCGCCTATAGCAACTAGTTTTAAGGGAGGAGAACGACCACCGGTCGTATGTTACAAATGCGGAAAAGAGGGACATATCATTCAAGCGCCCACAACAGGTTTAAGGTATGCTATAGTTGTGGAAAGGAAGGACATATCGCTTTCGAGATTAGACGGTAGCGAAACCTAGTTCAATGGGGACGGTGACTCGAAAAAGATCGTCCCGAGAAAAGTCAAAGTCAACGATTAGGGAAGAGCGTTTGTCGTGATCGGTCAAAATGCAAGGAACCCGAACGAAGTTAGCAGGTTAGTCAATTATAAAATTCTTGAAGTATATACCTTACTAGATATCGGTTCTACCCATTCTTTTATCTCTCTTACTTGCGCTCAACGTTTAAACTTGACTCCGGAGAAATTAGACTTTGACCTATCTGTGGAAACTCCGTTAGGAGAAACTTTCATCACATCCATTGTTTAAAAATCTTGCTTGATTCAAGTTGGCACTATCACATTACCTGTTAACCTTATTTCTATAGAGATATTTGCTTTTGATGTGATTTTAAGGTTAACTACTCATCATGCCAAATTGATTGCTTTTTGTAAGGTTGTTAGTTTTCATATTCCTAAGCAACTTTGTTATTCAATTCAAGCAATCAAACCATTGTAGTCAAACATTTTCATATCAAGCCATGAAGTCATTCGTTTATTACGGATGTCAAATTTTCTTAGTCCATGTTATGGATTTGAATAAAGACACGTCGATTTGAATAATATTCTGTTGTTATTGATTTTTCCCGACGTATTTTTCGAAGAATTTCTTGGCTTACTCCCAAAGCACGATATTAAATTTTGTATCGACTTTGAACCCTAGACAAAACTCATTTCTAAAATCTCATATCGAATGGCTCTATTGAACTTGAGGAGTTAAAAATTCAACTATAGAATTTGGTACCGAGCCTTTATCTTGTGACTTCCTTTGTGGAATTCACCTAAGCCGAACTCTCTCTGTAGGGACGTCATATTAAATGCGATAGTAAAGCGATAGGTGTCATTGTGACGTGCTATCCAAGATTGGGATATGAGTCACGATTGAGAGCAACCTAAGTCGATTATCGAAAGACGTAGCTTTCAGGCTTAGTTGGTTATTATCGGAGATTCGTTGAAGGATATTCTCGAATCGCTATTCCCATTAACTTAGTGACTCGAAAAGATACAAAATTCGTATGGGCGAGGAATGCGAGAAGATTTTCCAAGAGCTCAAGAGGCGACTCATTTCGCACATATTCTAACCATACCATCTTGGAAAAGCGAACGTGGTAGGTGACGCGTTGAGTAGAAGATCATATCGCGGAGCGAGTGCGATGATGTCAAGTATCGACATAGAGCCAACTTTAATAGAAAAAGTTAAGGTTGCTCAAGCCACCCAGGCCGGGAGTGATGCGTATGAAGAAGAAAGTACAAGAAGGAGCTATTAAGGCGAGAATTGATGAAGAAGGAATACTTGAGTCAACTCAGGACTTTGCATTCCTAATGATTTTGATTTGAAGCATAGAATCATGATGGAGGCACACAACACATTGTTTGCAATCCATCCTGGAAGTACTAAAATGTATCGTGATCTTCAACATACATTTTGGTGGAGCAATATGAGGAGAGAGATCGCGTAGTTTATCTCGATGTGTTTAACTTGCCAACGTGTAAAGGCGGAACATCTTGTACCTAAGGGTCCGTTGCAACCACTTGAGATTTTGAAATGGAAGTGGGAACACATTACCCTGAATTTCATTACTAATCTTCCCAAGGTTTCTCAAGGCATAGATGCGATTTGGGTTATTGTTGATAGATTAACCAAAGTCTGCTCATTTCTTTTATCGATACGAGAGACTTATTCCTTGAGCGTCTTTCTCGTATATGCACGTAAATGAGATTGTGAGATTGCATGGCATGCCAAGTATCCATAGTTTTAGATCGTGACCCAAGATTCACTTCATGATTTTGGGTTGGTTTGTAGAAAGCTATGAGCGCGAATTTACGATTCGGTTTGGCATACCATCCTCAAAGCGGATGGGCAATCGAAAGGAGTACTCAAACTCTTGAAGATATATTAAAAACTCGTGTGTCCTAGATTTCAAAGGAAGTTGGGATAAGTACTTGCCATTGGTGGAATTCTCATACAACAATAGTTATTAAACAAATATAGGCATGGTTCCATTCAAGCATTATATGGACAAAATGTCGTTCTCCAATATGTTGGGATGAGGTGGGGAAGCAACATTGTTGGGACCTGGAGGTTAGTGCGTATGACTAATGATTCGACAACGATACAAAGCGGCACAAGATCGACAAAAGAGTTATGCGAATCTTCATCGAAAGGACGTGGAATTTAGTGTAGGGGATCATGTATTGTTGCGAGTTGCTCCATGGAAGGGAGTTACAAGATTTGGGAAGAGAGGAAAGCTCAATCCACGATTTATCGGTCCATTTCAAATTCTTGACCGAGTAGGAAATGTAGCCTATAGACTTGCGTTACCTCAGAGTATGTCTCTCGTGTTCATAATGTGTTTCACATATCTCGTACTTCGTAAATATGTGAAAGACCCGAACCACGTTATTGAGTTAGAACAGGACGAGATAGCAGAAGACTTAACGTATGATGAGAAGGTACTGTCAAGATTTTGGATAGGAAGGAGCATGTCCTACGCCATGAAAGGTCATACCACAAGTTAAAGTTTTGTGGAGGAATCATGCTATATAGGAAATGACACGGGAATTGGAAAGCGGAAATGAAAGCGAGGTATCCTCACCTTTTCAAAACACAGTGTATCGACGTCAATTTCGAGGACGAAATTTCATAAGGAGGGAGGTTGTAAGACCCCGAAAATTTTTTAAATAAAAGGAATTTCCTTTATTTATTATTTTGAAATAGTAAGGGTTGATTTGATTAATGTGGATAGTTAAGGGTTAAATATGCAAATATTTCAAAATAAGCAAGTGGTTATAAAATATTCATTGTTGTCGGGGAATATTCGTTTGGTCGTGGAATATTAAATGCTTGTCGGGGAATATTAAATGCGACAAGCCTAAAATGACCATGTGTGGGCCCCATAACTTGAAAGCGATTGGATGAAGAAAGCGACAAATATAAGTTGTTTTTAAATAGCGGCGTAGTTCATTAGATTTATCTTGTTGGAATACCCGTTGGTTTAAAACACACTAATACGGCGTTGTTGAACAAGAAAGAAGCACAGTATTGCACCAATTATTGATTCTTACGTAAGAAGGCACTACTCAATAATGGTTCTGATAATTCTTTATTCGATTTTATTGAGTTAATAATTCTTTGCGTTGATATTTTATATTCTTTGTTGTTTGATAATTGTCATTATACATTATCTTTCATTATCGAAGCAATAATTCATATTATCCGAATAATATTATTAGATAACATTATTGGCAATGTCTAGAAAGTTACATCTAAGGAGAGGTTTGGTCATCTAATTTGGCGCCAAGAAGAAGAAATTCTTATTGAAAGCCCCTCTTTCTGAAGCGCTTTTGGTTGTCAATATTGTGATTCTGTAATATTATTTGTGAATAATTAATTATTGATTTATATGATGAGGAAAATATTGATTTTATGTGGATATAGATGGAGAAAATTTTAAAATGACAATTGTTGAAAATTAATATTTTATCTTTTTTCGATAAAATAATTCATTTAAATATATTATTTTAATAATATATTAACGGTGATATTTTACAATGAATGTGGGATATATGAGTATATGAGGAGGAAGAGTATTTTGTGGCATTAAATGTTTAACACATGTTTTGTGTGTTGGTGGACACAATTATTGATCGAAATTTGATTATAGCTTTGTAAAATCGCCTGTTTGTGGATTTGGTCGATTTTGTTTGGAATTTGGAAAAACTTTCTTCTGTAAAGTTGTAGAGAATTGAATTTCCTATAAAAACTCGCGAGATTCGAATTTTCTGATGAAAGGGCTATTTATTATGAATTATTGAAGTTAAGCTTCAAATAATTGATTTTGGGAGTTTAAATTATTTTTGTTAAGAAAAACGTTTTTGTATTTTTTTTGGACATCATTAACATGTGTGGCTGGTGTTTTGACCAAAAGGTGGGCTAAGGAAAATTTGTATAATTATATTAATATTATATTAAATTTTACGCTTTGGTGTTCTAAGCATTTTCTATAAATAGGTGCTTAGGTTAGAATTGAAAATCACACCTTTAAGCTGAAGTTTTTCTCTATTTCTCTCTCGATATTTTGAGCGTATTCTTGTGAGTATTTTGAGTATACTTTGAGTATTGCTAGGCAATTGCAAGTTTCTTGACTATATACCGGTATTCTATTCTAGCTAAATCTTGATCTTTCGAGGTAAGGGATATTATTTTTTTTGTAATGATATTATTTCTTCAATATCATTATCTTTGAAATGTTGATCTGAAGTTTTTATCAAATTTGGAACTTTTTCATGTGGGGTTACTATTCACGAGTTACTATTCACGAGTTACTATTTCATGAGTTACTTATTCACGAGTTCTTATTCATTTAGTACTATTCATGAAGCGTGAAGATGTTTTTGTGGAATTTCTATCTTTTGGTGTCGAGTTACTATTCACGATATCTGGCCACTATTCACGTATCGGCACTATTCACGATATCTGTGACTATTCAATAGAAAAATAAAATTTCTTCTTTTCGTCAAAACATCTATTACGGATACTAACTACGATTGTATCCATGTTTTGATCATTCTTGAATTTTACACCACTATGATTTATTTTGAGGTATTTTTTGGGCGTGGATAAAACCAAGTACGAATCCTTAATCCTTAATCCTTGTCATTTTGTTTCTTTGGATTCGTTTCTTTAAAAATATTTTCATCATCCTCGGTCTTAAATGATGATATTATTGAATATCTTTGGCTGTAGTGCAAAGATGAATGATTTCTGAAGAATATCTTTGGCTTGTAGTGCAAAGATGAGCAGTGTTGAGATGAATATGACCGATTGATTAATATCTTTGGCTTCAGAGTGCAAAGATGAGCAGTGTTTAAATGAACATGACCAATGATGAATATCTTTGGCCTGTAGTGCAAAGATGAATATTTGATTCGGATGTATATTGATTGATGTTCTGAGGGGATAAAATATTGATGATGGATATTAAATTCATAGATTATAGTAGATTTCATTCTCTACGTAACTCTTCTATGAATTATTATTTCATTGCGCGAATATTGATCCGAAACTTGTTGTCTATTGTATTCTATCGCATTTTTCCTGTTGAAGACTAACGATAATTTGTTGTATATTATCTTAGTCATAATATTCTTTCTTGGGCTAGTTGAGCTCACCCTTTTCCTTGTTGTTCCATTTTTCTTCTCGGGAGGGGAGAATGTAGCGAAAGTACTAGTCGGGGTATGGAATGAAGATTCTAGAGAGAGTTGTTTAGTAGTCCTCACCATTTTTGTAAAATAATGAATCAATAATGTGATGAGGATTTATTTGAGTATAGATATTGTCTAGAAGATAATATTTGTATTCAAACTCACAGTTTTACTGTTGTAATAATAAAGTTGTAGTTGTTTCTGTACCATGTATTTGGCGACTCAGAATGGGTGTTGTGTATACGTATTTTGGGGGCGTCACAAGATAGTAGATATCTTGCTCTACTTGACTCTTCTAATGGATTTCTTATTCCGCTACAGTTAAACTTGATGTCTATTTTATTTTATCAGTTTAACATTGTTGAAGACTAATGATAATTTATTCTGCATTATCTTAGTCATAATATTTCTTTCTTGGGCTAGTTGAGCTCACCCTTTCTTTCCTTTGTTCTCTTGAGAAAATTAGAACGAGTAGGGACTAGTTGGGGAACGAAGTGACGGTCCAGATGATAGTATTAGTAGTCCTCACTATTCTGTTAAATAGTGTGACAATAAATGTATTGAGGACTCCTTTGAGTGTGGATATTGTTTAGATGACAATATTCTTATTAAAACTCTCAATTTATGTTTTGTAGTATTTTACACGACTGTTGTATAATTAGTTTGTATTTGTATTCAATACCTTGTATCTGGCGACCCAAGATGGGTGATGTATACCTATTTTGGGGGCATCACAGGGTTCGCGTTTATAACATAGGTTTACGCGACCAACTTTATGTACTGATTTACGGCTTCATGACATACGAAGATGTCTTAACTCATACGATCATCAACTTTGATGATTTACATTCTTATCTTCTTCTTATAACTTTTATAGGACTCAACACATATCGCGTCTCTACTAGTATTCCATAAGGTACTCTAAGTGGTTTTCCATAAACAACCAACAAACTAGTTTCCCGTCTCGTCTACACTGTCTTTCACAGCGAGTTAGATCAGTTTTCAGTTTCGTATATAACTCTGCTCTTTGAAGGAATTGTTTAGCCCAGCTCCCATATGTCAACCATCAAAGATTACAATTGTACCATAACCTAAACTTAACTTAATTTACCCAATCCATTAAACTATAATGTTTGTTAAGTCAATTTCTCATTCCTTATGGCTTTCTGGAAACTAAATGCCATACCTCAGGATTCATTCTTTATCGTCTAATTCATATAATTTTTAATATGTTAAGAGCGATCGTTCAATGCTAATACTATGCGTTCATAGCGTTAAGCATGTTATATTACCTTCTTTATATATTATAACGTCTAGTTCATTCGACTCAAAACGTCATCCAAGTTATAATCATTACTCGGCTTCTTAATGATATACGTCGTTGTGATTAATTCAGTTCTTCATCGTTCACAGGTTTAATAATTATTCTTAATTACCTTATGATCAAACCATGCACGGTATGTAGGTTCTTCCTGTTTAATATTCGCGTACACTCAACCCTTACGTCGGCTAAAGTGTTTAACACTTACATTTCATTCCATCCTTCTCTATCCGACTCACATTCAGAGTTTCACTATTCTTATTACATTATGACTTTCTTGATAATTTCATATCATACTTACTACCTTCATCAACGTCTAGGTCATACAACCAATGTATACTTTAAACGTTTGCCCGACGTGAATACGATTCACGAGGATCGTTTACGTATTCTGCGTTCACGTTGCTCGACTCTCAAACTCACATTCAACCTTTACCTAAGGTTTTAATCACTTTCATTCGTTATCCCTTACATGAACCCCATGTTCATTATTCTTTCTTAATGTCGAAGCTATACGGTTCGTTGTATGCTAAGACCGATCGTTCATCGCAACTGCGTTGCATTTACATTTTTTGTCTTTTAATCTCGTTCAATCTTTCTGTTCAACCTTTACTAAAGGTTTAAGTCACTTGATTAAGTGTTACATTAAGAAAAATATATGTTCATTATCTTTTCTTACACTTCTCTCAAGAGTTGAGTAGTTAAAAGCTCTTCTTTGGGTTTTACCCTGCACCAGCGTTGCGACGCCAGTTTCCTTCCTTTCTTCTTGCGCTGCAACCCGACTAAGCAGTAGTGAACTTCCTAGGTTGGCACTGCGGTGCCGCCACCCAAGGCTTAACTGGCGCTGCGGCGCCAAGCATCAAAGTTTGAATTTTTTTTTTTAAGTCTTGAACTAGTTTGAGATGCTTACTTTACAATCTCATAACTCCTTCGTTATAACTCAGAACGAGGTCATTCTAAAGCCATCTTATTAATCTCATTACATATTTTAACTTCCTTTTGGACAAAACTTCATTCTGAATCCGTTAACTTGCCATTCAATTGACTTAAACTTCATTACTCTTTCGTTTTATGTTATTAACGTTCTTCGTTCGTTCGTTTGTAATTCGGTCATCCGAACTCGAAACTTGTTTGTTCTTGAGTCTATGACTCACATTTTCTAAGTTCTCTTTCATTCTTATAAAACTCTACACATTCGATTTCATTTATATACTTTCTACTTCTCATTCGTCTTTTACAAAATTTTTGCCATAACTTCGTTATAGCTAAGTTCAATCCGTTCTTCATGAACGTTTCTATTGTTCCTAACCAAACAATAAGCATCTAACTTATACACGATGGTTTTAAACTTGTCCATGAACAACAAGTTATATTACGATGGTTTTAAATTTATCCATCAACAACTTTCTTCGTGTTCTTCGTTTTGAATCCATACTTTGATTATGATTTAACTTTTTCTTGGAATTTTGTGTTATAAAACACCATTCCTTACTTATTTCACTGAATCATTCATATGATTCATTCGGATCGTTCAAATTCATTACGAAACTCATACTTCCTTAAGAAATTTATAAATAAACTTCAATTTCTTATTTCTTCACTTTCTCATGATTTCAACCATATAAAAATTGTTCTTAACATCTTTTACTTCTATTCTCATTAAGCTATGTTTTTAACATAAAAAGCTTAAAGAAAATTAACTTAGAAGTTAGGTTTTCAATACCTTTCTTCTTTAATCTCCTTCCGTTGGACAAAGTTTGCACCCGGGCTAGCTTTTCCTCTTCCTCTTCCTCCTCATCCAAATTCTCTCTCTCTCACAAGTGTTGGTGTGACAACCCAAAAAATTGGATTGTTCAGAATTTAATTTTAAAGAATTAGTTATTAATAAAAGGAATTTTTATTAATAATATTTTGTGCTATGTGTTTATTAATCGTTCTAGAACCTAGGATGATTAGAATACGAGAGGATTCTAGCTATGAGCTAGATTGAATGAGTAAGAATTTTAAAGACAAAAATAAAATTTTTCCGGGAACAAAAATATTTTCGAGGAAAAAGACGAAATAGACACTATTCACCTGACGAAACCCTAAGGGTTAGGGTTTGAATAACCTAAGCCTTTTCGAGAGTTCGATATGTCAAAATGATATTCCTTCGAAAGATTTGATGATAATATGTCGTGAAAAGTTAAGTAAGCTGATAAAAGTTTTTCTCGAAAAACGTGCAGAAATTGGACGAAATAAAAACGACAAAAAGTACTGTTACGTAATTTTCATTCGTTTAACTACGTTAGGGAAAAACGTGAAGGAAAATCAAAAAGTATTTTTCAGTTTTTCAGAGTTCCGAAGAATGCGTAAAAGTTAATCGGTAAAGGAAAGACGAAATATCCAAAAATATTTTGATTATGAGAATTGCAGTTTTTGAACTATCGGACGAATTCCGCAAGATGAAAGCATGAAGCTTCCAGGAGAAGCTTCGTGAATAGTAAGGAGGTGTGAATAGTAAGAAGGTTTGAATAGTAACTTTGGGGCAAAATGACTATTTTACCCTAGCCTTGGTTTTCTATAAAAGAAGAGACTTAACTCATTTGTTGGTGATTTTGAAAATCACCAACACTTGAGAGAGAGATAGAGTTCGGGTGAGGAGGGAAAGGAAGAGGAAAAGCTAGCCAGAGTGCAAACTTTGTCCAATGAAAGAAGATTAAAAAAGAAAGGTAATTTAAAACCTAGTTTAAGATAAATTTTCTTTATGTTTTCTATGTTAGAAACATAGCTTAATGAAAATAGAAGTAAAAGATGTTAGCAATGAAAATAGAAGTAAAAATGTTTGGAATGATTGTCATATGGTTGAAATCATGAGAAAAAGAAGAAATAAGAATTAAAAGTTTAGTGTATAAATTTCTTAAGGAAGTATGAGTTTTGTAATGAATTTGAGCGATCCGAATGAATCATATGAACGATTTGGTGAAATAAGTAAGGAATTGTGTTTTATAACACCGAATTCCAAGAAAAAGTGAAATTATAATTAAAATATCGATTAAAAATGAAGAACTAACAAAGAATGCGAAGATCACGCGAAGAACACGAAGAACGTTGTTGATGGACAAATTTAAAACCTTCGTAATATAACTTGTTCTTGATGGACAAGTTTCAAATCATCGCGTATAAGTTAGTTGTTTATTGCTTGGTTAGGAACGATAGAAACGTTCATGAAGAACAGATTAAACTTAGCTATAACGAAGTTATGGTGAAAATTTTGTAAAAGACAAACGAGAAGTAGAAAGTATGTAAATGAACCCAATGTGTAGGGTTTCATAAGACAGTAAGAAAACATAAAAAACGTGACTTGTGGACTCAAGAACGAAAAAGTTTTGAGTCCGGATGACCGAATTACGGACGAACGAACGAAAAGCATTAAGAACGTAAAACAAACGAGTAATGGAATTTAAGCCAATTGAATGGCATGTTAACGGATTTAGATAAATTTTTGTTTGAGGGAACTTGACGTACGTAAGATAAGGAAAAGAATGGATTTGGAACGACCTCGTTCTGAGTTATAACGAAGAAGTTATGAGATTGTGAAGTAAGCGTCTCAAACCAGTACAAGACTTAGAAATTTTTTTCCAAGTTCTAGGCCTGGCACCACAGAGCCAGTTAAGCCTTAGGAGGCGGCGCCGCAGCGCCAACCCGGGCAATCAACTACTGCTTAGTGGCATTGTAGTGTGAGAAAAAAGAAGGGGACCGGCACCGCAGCGCTGGTGCAGGTCAAGGCCCAAAGAAGATCTTTTAATTGCTTAACTCTTGGGGGAAGTGTAAGGAAAGCTAATGAACGTGTAGTTCACTTAATGTAACACTTAATCAAGTGACTTAAACCTTTAGTAAAGGTTAAACGAAAAGATTGAACGGGATTAAAAGATAAAGAATGTAAAAGCAAATTACGGAATCGATATCCGGGGACCGTAGTCGCGATAAAACGAACGTGGGGGATTGTTGTGATTGTGATTCCTTAGACATTGAGTGATGAGGGTAATGTATAAAATTTCAAAGTTATGATGTTGTAATGAGAGATAAGGGTAAAGCGTATAGACACTGTGAACGTAACGCTGTTGCGATGAACGATCGGTCTTAGTATACAATGAATCGTATGGCTTCGATATTAAGAAAGAGTAATGAACGTGGGGTTTATGTAATGGATAACAAATGAGAGCGATTAAAACCTTAGATAAAGGTTGAAAGAGAGGTTAAGAGACGACCAACGTGAACGCTGAATACGTAAACGATCCTCGTGAATCGTATTCGCATTGGGCGAACGTTCTAAGTGTACATTTGTTATATGACTTAGACGTTGACGATGGTAGTAAGTAAGATATGATTTATCAAGAAAGCCGTAATGAACGATATCAATATTAATGAAAGCCGAATGTGAGTCGGATAGAGAATGTTAGAATAAAATGTAAGTGTTAAACACTTTAACCGACGCAAGAGTTGAGTGTACGCGAATATAAAACGGGAAGAACCTATACCCCGTGTATGGTTTGACCGTAAGGTAATGAAGAATGATGATTAAACCTATGAATGGTGAAGAACTGAATTAAAGACAATGTCTTATATGTTAAGAAGTCATGTTAGTAATAAAAACATGGACAACGTTCCGAGTCGAATGGACGGGACGTTGTAAGATAAGAATAAGGTAACGTAAAATGCTTAATGCTATGAATGTGTAGAATTAATATTGAATGATCATTCTGAGTATACAAAAGACTGTATGACTTAGACGATAAAGAATGAATCTTGAGGTATGGCATTTAGTTGCCAGGAAGCCATAAGAAATGAGAATTTGACTTAACGAACATTATAGTTTTAATGGTTCGGATAAGTTTAGATAAGTTTAGGTTGTGGTACAACCGTAATCTTTGATGGTTGACATATGGGAGCTGAGCTAAACAATTCCTTTAGAGAGCGGAGGTATATACGAAATTGGCAACCGATCTAACTCACTGTGAAAAACAGTATAGATGAGACGGGAACTTGTTTGTTGGTTGTTTGTGGGAAACCACTCAGAGTACCATATGGACTACTACCAGAGACACGATGTGTGCTGAGTCCTAGAAGAGTTATAAGAAGAAGATAAGAATGTAAATCATCAAAGATGATGATCGTATGAGTTAAGACATCTCCGTATGTCATGAAGCCGTAAATCTGTAAAGAAAGTTGGTCGCGTAAACTTAGATTGCAAGAACACGAACCCTAAGAAGAAAACTTAAGTAAACCAATGCGTAAAGTCAAGTATATGACTAATTGGTGTATGTGTTATTTCCTTATGTGCTATATAGGAATTGGAATAAGTAGTTCAGCGTAAACTATAAGCTGTAACTATGTGTAAGGCAAGTTTCCTAACTTCATTCATATTTTAAATGAATGCTAGTTTCTTAAACTTTTTCAGATTTTGAACTTGACAAGTTTTGTCTATGTACAAATGTGTGATATTTGTACAAGGTGGTAGAATGTATGAGGCCTTGTGCCACAATTTTAACACGTCGGTGTTTCTATGAGATGAATTATTCTGTGATTGAACTATTCAATATGAGAATGTTCTGTTTATACATTAACCGTTATTGTTAAATCTGTGCTAATGATTCTAGCCAGACAGGATGTGTATGGAAAAAGGTAGAAGAATGAAAGTATTTCAAAATGAATGTGACTAATGTTTTAAAATGATAGGAATCAAAATTATTCCTATTATTCAAGCTACTTCATAACCTTTGTTCAGTTATTGAAGTCTTAAAAGAATGTTTAAATTCTTGAAGTTGTTTGTTCAACTGCTATGACTTGTTGAGCAATTGAATGCTCACACTTGCTTAAATAAAAACATTTTCAGCGAATGATGTTAGAAAAAACTTAAGGATCCCGTAAAGATCAAGCTGATCGGTATCCAGATGAAGTGTCATTCAGTATATGAATGAGCGTGAAGATCAAGCCAAGACTTGTAATGTAGAATAGTTTAATTGAACTATAGATTAGTTTAATGAACTGTTATGTATCCTTGGTGGTGGATAAAAGTCACTCTTGTAAGATGAAAAGAATAATGTAATTATCATTATTTGTAATGAACAAGGTTATAAGGTATTAGAACCTGGGATTTGAGAAGGTATGTTGTTATATTTAGCTATATAATGATGTATGTTTGGGAAGAAGTGGGACCGTGACATTTAGAATTCGGGTGAGAAGATAGGCCAGATTTTGGGGCGTTATAGTTGGTGATTTTTAAAATCACCAACAAATAAGCTAAGGCTCTCCTTTTATAGAAAACCAAGGCTAGGGGCAAAATAGTTATTTCGCCCCAAAGTTACTATTCCCACCTCCTTACTAAACCTCCTTACTATTCACACCTCCTTACTATTCATGAAGCTTCTCTTAGAAGCTTCGTGGTTCTGTCTTTCGGGATTCATCCGACAGTTCAAAAAACTGCGATTCTCGGATTCCAAATATTTTTTGATATTTCGTCTTTCCTTTACAGATTAACTTTTACGCATTTTTTGAAACTTCGAAAAACTAAAAAACACTTTTTGATGATAAGCATTTTCCTTCACGTTTTCCCCTAACGTAGTTAAACAAATGAAAAGAACATAAAAATACTTTTAGTCATTTTTATTTCTTCCGATTTCTGCACGTTTTTCGAGAAAAACTTTTATCAGCTTACTTAACTTTTCACAACATTTTATCATCAAATTTTTCGATGAAATGTCATTTCGATAAATCAAACTCTCGAAAAGGCTTAGCTTATTCAAACCCTAACCCTTAGGGTTTCGTCGGATAAATAGTGCCTATTTCGTCTTTTTCCTCGGAAATATTTTTTTTGTTTCTGAAAATTTTTTATTTTCATCTTGAAAATTCTTACTCGTTCAGTCTAGCTCATTACTAGAATCCTCCCGTATTATAATCATCTTAGGTTTCAGAATGATTAATAAACACATAACACATAGTATTATTAATAAAAATTCATTTAATTAATAACTAATTCTTTAAACTTCAATTCTGGACAATCCAATTTTTTGGTTTGTCACATTCTTCCCCTTTTATAAAAATTTCGTCCTTAGAATTTCTTAAAACCACACCTATACCCGGGTCATCACATTCACCCCTTCTTCACAGAACTTCATCCTCGAAATTTTAACATACCCTTCTTCTCAACTTCTCTTCAAAGAAGTTCTTATCTTTCAAACATTCCCTAACCTTCATACTTATCAAGAATCATGAAGTAGAATGAATAACAAGGAACATAAGAATTCCTTTAAAACATTTTATACTTTTGCTGAGGGGTTAAATCGACCATGAACTCTTACTAGGTTTAACAACATTTCACCGTAAACCCTTCTATCACAGTCAGTTTACAATCACCAAGAAAGTAAACTACCACTTCCATACGTAGGCGATCAACCTATCGTATAACCTCATTTTGGGGTGTGTTCACCTCAGACTTAATCATTAGATTCCGCACCAAAGCAATTTAGTTCGGCATAACTTTTCAAAGAAAGCTCGTTTTTCTTATAACATGACATACCATTTGTCTTAGCCAAATCAAATAGCTTAGACCATACTAATAAATTGGACATCAACTTGAAATATTCGTCTAGTTAAATCAATTGACATCGACTACTTCTTTAAATTCTTTCACAATACATCAAAACGTTTTATGACGTCATTATACCGTACTTTTCATAGTAAATTGAGGACTTTGTCAGTTTAGGACTTTGTCATTATACATCATACCATAACGGGTTATTGATCCTAAGATTACATACAACACTAGGTTCAATTGCATTAATAACTCCATCTTTTTACCATCTTTGCATCAAATGCACTGATGATATAAAATTCATTTTTATATTTCAAATCAATTTGTGTCTAGCCAAAGCAATTAGCATAGACATATAAATAATAGTTCTTTTAAAATCCATTGGTTCCAAAAATTGAACCGATTCTTTCCTTTTTAAAACGCACATATAAGCACGATTCCAACAAACTTTGAAATCTAGCATAGCTAGATTACTTAGAATATCCTTTTTCTCCATCTTCCTTCATTGTCTTACTTGCGATAATACTTAACCTTCTCTAGCACCTTCAATGCTAAGTACATTGAAAATACTGGTTTTCAGAACATTCTTATACCTTAGTATAGTCCATCAACTTACCACACTTTATGTGTTTAGGAACTTTCCACAACCATATGTGTTTAAGAACTTATCTTCGCAATATGTAATCCAAGAACAAATCAAGGACTATCCATATGCTTAGGGCTCAGAAACATAGCATATAACTATGAGTCACAAACTTTTCATAAGTATGAGTTTCAAGAACTAGCACCTATCTTATTATTCTCTACCTATCAAGTATATACATGAGAAAAGATTCACCTTCTCATCATATACACATTGATAATGCGACATTACTATTTCAATGATTATCATCCAAGTTATAATCATTACTCGGCTTCTTAATAATATACGTCATTATCTTTAATTTAGTTCTTCACTGTTCACAGGTTTAATCATTATTCTTCATTACCTTACGGTCAAACCATACCCGGTGTGTAGGTTCTTCCTGTTTAATATTTGTGTACACTCAACCCTTACGTTGGCTAAACTGTTTAACACTTACATTTCATTTCATCCTTCTCTACCCGACTCACATTCGGGCTTTCTTTATTCTTATTAACCTTTGTTACGAATTTCTTGATAATTTCATAACTTACTTACTACCTTCATCAACGTCTAGGTCATACAAACAATGTATACTTAGAATGTTTGTCCGACGCGAATAAGATTCATGAGGATCATTTACGTATTCTGCGTTCATGTTGTTCGACTCTTAAACTCACATTCAACCTTTACCTAAGGTTTTAATCACTTTTATTTGTTATCCCTTACATGAACCCCACATTCATTATTCTTTCTTAATGTCAAAGCCATACGGTTTGTTGTATGCTAAGACCGATCGTTCATCACAACTGCGTTGCATTACATTCTTTGTCTTTTAATCTCGTTCAATCTTTCTGTTCAACTGTTACTAAAGGTTTAAGTCACTTGATTAAGTGTTACATTAGGCGAACTATATGTTCATTATCTTTCCTTACACTTCCCCCAAGAGTTGAGCAGTTAAAAGCTCTTCTCTTGGTTTTACCTCGTGACCGATGTCATGGGCTTGCCTTCCTTCCTTTCTTCTTCTGGCTGCATAAAGGCAACTAAGCGAAGAGTGAAATTCCCGGGTTGGCACTGGGGCGTCGCCTCCCAAGGCTTAACTAGCGCTACGGCGCCAGACATCAAACTTTGAATTTTTTTTCCAAGTCTGGAACTGGTTTGAGACGCTTACTTTACAATCTCAAAACTCCTTCGTTTTAACTCGGAACGAGGTCGTTCTAAAGCCATCTTCTTAATCTCGTTACATATTTTAACTTCCTTCAGATAGAACTTCATTCTAAATTCGTTAATTTGTCATTTAATTGGCTTAAACTTCATTACTCGTTCGTTTTACATTATTAACGTTCTTCATTCATTCATCCGCAATTCGGTCATCCGAACTCAGAACTTATTTATTCTTGAGTCCACGACTCATGTTTTATACGTTCTCTTTCATTCTTATGAAACTCTACACATTCGGGTTCATTTACATACTTTCTACTTCTCGTTCGTCTTTTACGAAATTTTTGCCATAACTTCATTATAGCTAAGTTCAATCCGTTCTTCATGAACTTTTCTATCGTTCCTAACCAAATAATAAGCATCTAACTTATACGCGATAGTTTTAAACTTGTCCATCAACAAAAAGTTATACTACGATGGTTTTAAATTTTTCCATTAACAACGTTCTTCGTGTTCTTCCTTTTTAATCCATACTTTGATTATGATTTCACTTTTTCTTGGAATTTGGTGTTCTAAAACACCATTCCTTATGTATTTCACCAAATTGTTTATATGATTCATTTGGATCGTTCAAATTCATTACGAAACTCATACTTAAGAAATTTAAAACTAAACTTCAAATTCTTATTTCTTTACTTTCTCATGATTTCAACCATATGAAAATCAATCTTAACATATTTTACTTCTATTCTCATTAAGCTATGTTTTTAACATAGAAAGCTTAAAGATAATTAACTTAGAAGTTAGGTTTTCAATACCTTTCTTCTTTAATCTCCTTCCGTTGGACAAAGTTTGCACTCGGGCTAGCTTTTCCTCTTCCTCTTCCTGTTCCTCCTCATCCGAATTCTCTCTCTCTCAAGTGTTGGTGATTTTCAAAATCACCAACAAATGAGCTAAGGCTCTCCTTTTATAGAAAACCAAGGCTAGAGGCGAAATAGTCATTTCACCCCAAAGTTACTATTCCCACCTCCTTACTAAACCTCCTTACTATTCACAAAACTTCTCGTGGAAGCTTCGTGGTTCTGTCTTTCGGGATTCGTCCGACAGTTCGAAAAACTGCGATTATCGAAATCCAAATATTTTTGGATATTTCGTCTTTCCTTTATAGATTAACTTTTACTCATTCTTTGGAACTCTGAAAAACTGAAAAACACTTTTTGATGATAAGCGTTTTCCTTCAAATTTTCTCCTAACGTAGTTAAACGAATAAAAAGTACATAACAATACTGTGAGACCCCAGATTTTATCAATAAAGATTTAAATTTTGTCAAAATAATTTTTTAATATTATGGTGTGAATTTGAGATAATATTATAGTTGTGGGTAGTATTTATAAATTTTGCAAAGTATGCAAGTGGTTATATTATATTCGATTGGTGGGGAATATTCGGTTTAGCGAGGGAATATTCGTACAACTACTCAATCATTGGTGGACCCCATAATGAAATTATTGTCGAATCGAGAAAGCGACAAAAATATTTTATTGAAATAACGGCGGAAGTTTTACCGTGGTTCTTTGTTGAACTACTCGGTAGTAAAAGTACGAGAATAAGTGTGGTTGCATAGTAGCACCACGGTATTGATTATTGATGCTTATGTGAGAAGTCACTCGGTTTGATTCCATTATTGTCGATTAATAATATGAATTATTATAGCGATAATGACGTTTTGTTTTATTAGTATTATTAACGTAATAAAAAGCGAAACATCTTTTTATATAAAATAGAATACTTTATTAAAGTTATTCTATAAATAGAATATATTATATTTTATTATGCATAGTGTTGCATAGTGTTTTTGCATAGTGTTTTGCATAGTATTGCATAGTGTTTGCATAGTAAAATGTTTTTATATAAATAGAATATATTATATTTTATTTAAAAGATTTTTCTTTAAATATGGACCGTCAGATTAAAGTAAATGAATCTGGATAGTTCATGGATTAGTTACTATGCATTCCATTTTCCTATAAATAGAAGCTCATTCCTTCATTATTTTCTTTACGAATTCATTGAAACTCAGAGAGAGAAATTATAGAGAGAAGCTATAGAGAGAAAATTATAGAAAGAAGAAGAGTATTCGCTACTTCACTACTTCTATATTCGGTTTTTTTTACGGTAAGGGATATTATTTGTTGTATTCGTAAGGGGTGTTATTCTTTCTTCTTGAAGAGAACTTACATTATTCCATTCACTATTATTACATTGGAATAACTTTGTAAAAGTGGCATACCCTATACATAACTTTGTATATCATGGCAGATACCCTATACTTGGTGAAATCCTTATGTTATTCCATTGCTTATTATTACATTGGAATAACTTTGATGTCTGTGACATACCCTATACTTGGTGAAATCCTTATGTTATTCTATTGCTTATTATTATTCATTGGAATAACTTTGGATCTAGCATTTTACCCTATACTTGGTGACATTCTTCTATTATTACATTTGGAACATCACATGTTCATGTGTTTTACACCGGACTGGTTAAAATCTTTATTATTCTGTTGGAACATCACATGCATGTGTGTTTTACAGGACTGGTTAAAATCTTTATCATTACATTGGAATATCCTATCGTGTGTTTTACACCGGATCCGGTTCCATCTTTATTATTCTGTTGGAACATCACGCTTAAATTGTGAATTTCACGACTGGTTAGTTATTATTATTATTCTGTTGGAATAACCGCTCATATATCTGGCACCGCATGCATGGTGATTTCTTTTGTTATTCCATTCTTTATTATACCCAGTTAGTTAAAACTTTGACTTCTATACTCCATGAAATTAGTAGAATATCCTTGATATTTGCGTTTCATCCAAAGATATCTTTTCATGGAAATATTCTTACGATCATTCTTGAATTTTACTCACTAAAAACAATATCATGTTGATAATTTGGACGTTAATAATTCATGGATTAAATAATTCTTGAACTTGTTTTATTGAATTATTATGTCATTGTCATCATCCTCATGTTATATTATGTTATCTTTGGCTTACGTGCATAGATGAACTTAGTATGATTATGACCGAGGATCATTCGGTATAATCATGACTTGATATAAATGATGTGACAAAAGTCCTCGATGCTTTAATGTAATGCGTTGATGGATAGTTTTTGGTATGATTATGACCGGGGTGATTCGGTATAGTCATGACCATTGATAATTTGATGAAAATCCTTGGCCGTGGTACGGGGATGATTAGATGTGGTGGTTTATTTATTGTCGAGTCTCGTGATAAAAATTGATGCAAACCTTTTAAAACCTAAAAGATAGTAGACTTTATTCTCTACTTGACTCTTTTAATGGGTTGCTTATTATTCATTATGATTAAAGCTGGTTGTCTATTGTATTTTATCGGTTTAACACTTGTTGAAGGCTAATGATAATTTATTACGCATTATCTTAGTCATAATATTTCTTCTTTGGGCTAGTTGAGCTCACCCTTTCTTTCACCGCATTCTCTTGTGAAATGAGAACATAATTTGGGGACGAGTCTGGGAACGAAGTAATGGTCGAGAGGATAGCATTAGTAGTCCTCACTATTACGTGAAATAGTGTGATAATAGTTGTAATGAGGACTCCTTTTGAGTTTGTATAATATCTAGTAGACAAAATTTGTATTCAATCTCACGGTTTATGTCGTATTGTACCTACGATTATATTAGTAAGTTATATTTGAATTTATGTACCATGTAAGTGGCGACCCAAGATGGGTGACGTATACTTAATTTTGGGGGCGTCACAGTTGGTATCAGAGCTTAGGGATATGATCCCTGGCTAAGAGGTGAGAATAGAACTAGGAGGGGAGAGACGGAAATTCCTTCGCTAGTATGACCTACCTAAGTTTATTTAGTATTTAATTGGTCGGTCAGTGTATAGGGATAATATGTGACATGTTAATTAACCCTGGTTTTGTGGCAGTATTTGAAAATGGCATCCGAAAATGTTGAGATAAGCATTGGAGCACACGAGGTATTGATTCTCCACAGATCAATAATCGGGACAATGTGCAACGGGATGGCGATAATCCTCTGTAAAAAACAACACCGATCAATTGACTAACGACAGAGATGCGTTTAAGAGGTTTTAGAATTCATGCAACATCGTAAAAGCGACGACTCCGCCCAAAACGAGGTGGAAACACGGAAAACTCTCGGCGGTCACCGCTAAACAATTCAAGGAGCTGGGACCAGGAGTTTAAGGAGAGCCAAAACCACTTGGCGGAAGCATGGATAAAGCAGATTACCAAGATATTTGATGTCTTGGGATGCTCGAGGAGCAAAAGGTTCTTTTGCCGCCTTTATGTTCTTGAGAGGCGATTCTTGGTGGGAATCGGTAAAAGCGTACTCAACTTCTTTGTCTTGAAGATATCTTGGGAGAAGTTCCAGGAGTCGTTTCAACGACAAATACTTTCTCGAAAGTATTCGCCCACATGAAGGAGGTGGAGTTTATCAAGTTGGAACAAAACAATATGGTAGTGTCGCAATACGAGGCAAAATTTGCGGAGTTATCACATTTTCGCCCCACTTGGTGGATAATGAAGAGAGAATGGCGCGAATGTTTTAAGAGGTTTGAAGCGGAGATCGTCAACATCTTATTTCTCATAAAGCGTGTTTTTATTCGGATGTTGTAAATAGGGCTCGATTAGTGGAGAGCGATAACGAGTCAACGAACTAAAAAGAAAGTAGCCGGCAAAATTATAATACCAAATGAGAGTAGTCATCAAGCGGTGACAACAAGTGTGGAGGGAATCAACGGGCCCGATATGGTAACCACTTCGGTGGTAATCGAGGCCAAAACAATAAGAATGGACATTTCAAGAAAAGGAGATTCAACAATGATGGAAAGCGTCAAAGACCAAAGCTTTTGTTGTTAAGGAAGGAGAAGGACCATCTATTATATGCTTCAAATGCGAGGAGAGGGACACATCATCCGAAGCTGTGCCATCTCAGTCAAAGCATGTTATAATTGTGGAAGAGAAGGTCACTTAGCTCGATTTTGTCGTTTCATAGAAGACAAATTCAACTAGGATGGAGGCACCAAAAGTCGTCCCGGACAAACCAAAGCCGTAGAGTTTAAGAGAGAGCGTTTTTTTTTCTCGTGACGAGGAACTGAATAAGATTATCACGGGTAAGTAATCATAAGCTCTTGCGAAGTCTATACCGTGTTAGATACCGATTCTACCCACTCTTTTATTTCACCTAGTTGCGTTCAACGTTTAAATTTGACTCAGGAGAAGTTAGACTTTGACTTATTGGTTGAAACCGTTAGTAGGAGCCTTCGTTATCGCTACTATTTTTAAATCTTGTTTGATTCAAATAAACACTTTCACGTTACTTGTCGATCTTATCTTTTGAAAATACTTGCCTTTGATGTGATTTTAGGAATCAATTGGTTAACTACTCATCATGCTTTTCGTAAGGTTGTTAGCTTTTATATTCATAACCAACTTTGTTTATCTGAATTCAAAGTAATCAAACCCTAAAGTTAATCCTTTGTTATATCAAGCCATAAGTAAAGAGCCCCGATCCTTTCATTATTAACTTCCTTGTGTGGAATGCGCAAAGCCGGACTTTACGTAGGCGACATACATCGTGAATGAAGATGGCAAGTTTATAGGTATCATTGTGAGGTGCTATCTAGGTTAAGGGATAGAAGTCACGAGTTGGTATCAATGTGACGTACTATCCAAGTCTTGGACGAGAGTAATGAGTTTTGAATGATATTTCTATCATTAATAAATTTCTTGGCGTATTCTTGAAGACTTCCTAGCCTACCCTAGAGCGTGAAATCGAATTTTGTATTGACCCCGAAGACAAAACCCATTTCTTAAACCCTCAAATATTTCTTCAACTAAAATGAAGCGTTTACGTGGTTTATGATGAAAGTCATAATAAAAGCATAGGACTGATGAAAATCATGGGTATATGAAGTATTAGTAAGTTTTATGATGAGTTATGTTGGTTAGTATGTGAAAACATGAAAGTTTCTTAGAAATCACAAAGAGTTGAAAATCGATTTTGGTGAAAAGCGTAACATGAAATTCAATTGACCATATCTCCTATTATATTTTGAATTTTTGAATGTGGTCAAGTCCTAGAGTTAGATCTACGAGTTACCTAACTAATCCAAGTGGAATTACTGGAAAAGGTGTTGTAGATTTTTGTGTGGACTGATTTTTAGCAAAGGAGGCCAAAGCTATAAATTTCAAAATGAATCTTGCCAAGAAACTTTAAGGGACTGTTTCGGCCACTTAAATTATGAGAAAAATTCTGGGTTTTTGGGACATGAAGGTATATGGTATAAAGTACCTCCTGTCCAAAAATGAGCTCATTCTGACTTAAAATGAGCAAGTTACGACTCTTTTCAATATTTAGGTTTTTAAGGCGAAAAACTCTATAACCTGAGTTCTATAACTCTCATGACCATGAAATTTAAACTAGAAGCTCACGTTAACATGTGTAAGGTCCTGCCAAGATTTGGGAATTTTTGGAGTTAAACTTGAGGTAGCTAATTTCTTAAGGAATTAAGTGGAAATTGATTTTTGAAAAATAGTAAATGAATTTTAAAAATTCCAGGAAAAATATATTTTCATTATGGGATTATATTATGCTAAATCCCAGAAAAGAAATATTTTTGGGACTGATTTGGTATTTTTCATGAAAATAGTTTAGTTACGAACATATGAGTTAAATATGTTATGTGAAGTAACAAAGTTGAAAATAGGATTTTATGGCTAAAGAATCTATATATAGAGTATATGCATATTTTTGATGAGGATTTGATAATTGGTGATGATATCTTATGAGTATGGCATTTTGAATGATTAAATGCATTATATGGTAAAGCGTAAACAAATGAGATAAATTGTTTATAAATTTAAGAAGTGATTTAAATATTGTTATAATATTAATGATGTTAGATTATGAGATTATTAAGTGATTGAAAACATGGGGATATTCTTGAATCTGGATAAATTATATTATAAAGGTTTAATATTTATCCTTTATCTCATTTGATTGATTCTTTATATCATTATCCTCATGCTTATATTATGTTGAAAGTCATACGTGGCTGTAGTGCATAGATGGACTTGGTATAATTATGACGAGGATTGTTCGGTATAATCATAACCGTAATTGAATACACAATTATCTTTGGTAGTAGTGCATGGATAATTTGTGGTCGTGATACTAATGAATACACAATTATCTTTGGCCATAGTGCATGGATAATTTGTGGTCGTGATACTTAATGAATACACAATTATCTTTGGTAGTAGTGCATGGATAATTTGTGGTCGTGATCTTAATGAATACACAATTATCTTTCTTTGGTAGTAGTGCATGGATAATTTGTGGTCGTGATATTAATGAATACACAATTATCTTTGGCCGTAGTGCATGGATAATTTGTGGTCGGATATCTTAATGAATACACAATTATCTTTGGTAGTAAAGTGCATGGATAATTTGTGGTCGTGATCTTAATGAATACACAATTATCTTTGGCCGTAGTGCATGGATAATTTGTGGTCGTGATACTTAATGAATACACAATTATCTTTGGTAGTAGTGCATGGATAATTTGTGGTCGTGATACTTAATGAATACACAATTATCTTTGGTAGTAGTGCATGGATAATTTGTGGTCGTGATACTAATGAATACACGATTATCTTTGGTAGTAGTGCATGGATAATTTGTGGTTGTGATACTAATGAATACACGATTATCTTTGGTAGTAGTGCATGGATAATTTGTGGTCGTGATACTAATGAATACACGATTATCTTTGGTAGTAGTGCATGGATAATTCGTGGTCGTGATCTTAATGAATATCCTTGGCACGTAGTGCGGGGATGATTCGATGATATGGATTAATTATTGAAATTTGAGTCTCAAAGAATGAAATATTAATTCATGGATGTGGTAAAAGTCATCTTTGGTAGTAGTGCATTGATGGACTTGGTATGATTATGACCGAGGATTATTCGGTATAATCATGATAGTAATTGAAAACACGAATATCCTTAGCGATAGTGCATGGATAATTCAGTAATTGTGATACTATAAAAGTTGAGTCTCGAGTATTATTGGTTTTCTGAGTTATATATATTTGGCTGTGTAGTGCAAAGATGAATTGTTAATGAATATCTTTGGTAGGATTGCGAAGATGAATTTAATATTTTTAACGATAAAGGTATTCAAGGTATCCTCATCTCTTTATCATATCAGTATCGCCCTAATTTCGAGGGCGAAATTCCATAAGGAGGGAGATTGTGAGACCCGGATTTTATTAATAAAGATTTAAATTTTGTGAAATAATTTTTAATATTATGGTGTGAATTTGAGATAATATTATAGTTGTGGGTAGTATTTATAAATTTTGCAAAGTATGCAAGTGGTTATATTATATTCGATTGGTGGGGAATATTCGGTTTAGTAGGGAATATTAAATGCAACTACTCAATCATTGGTGGACCCTAATAATGTAATTATTATTCGGATTGAGAAAAGCGACAAAAATATTTTATTGAAATAACGGCGGAAGTTTTACCGTGGTAGTTCTTGTTGAACTACTCGGTAGTAAAAGTACGATAAGAATAAGTGTGGTTGCATAGTAGCACGGTATTGATTATTGATGCTTATGTGAGAAGTCACTTAGTTTGATTCCATTATTGTCGATTAATAATATGAATTATTATAGCGATAATGACGTTTTGTTTTATTCATTATTATTAACGTAATAAAATAGAAACATCTTTTTATATAAAATAGAATACTTTATTAAAGTTATTCTATAAATAGAATATATTATATTTTATTATGCATAGTGTTGCATAGTGTTTTTGCATAGTGTTTTGCATAGTATTGCATAGTGTTTGCATAGTAAAATGTTTTTATATAAATAGAATATATTATATTTTATTTAAAAGATTTTTTCTTTAAATATGAACCGTCAGATTAAAGTAAATCAAACTGGATAGTTCATGGATTAATTACTTATGCATTCCATTTTCCTATAAATAGAAGCTCATTCCTTCATTATTTTCTTTGAATTCATTGAAAACTAGAGAGAGAAATTATAGAGAGAAGCTATAGAGAAAATTATAGAAAGAAGAAGAGTATTACGCTACTTCACTACTTCTATATTAGGTTCTTTTTTACGGTAAGGGATATTATTTGTTGTACCGTAAGGGTGTTGTTATTTTCTTCTTGAAGAGAACTTACATTATTCCATTCACTATTATTACATTGGAATAACTTTTGTAAAAGTGGCATACCCTATACATAACTCAGATATGCATATACCTATACTTGGTGAAATCCTTATGTTATTCCATTGCTTATTATTACATTGGAATAACTTTGTATCTGTGACATACCCTATACTTGGTGAAATCCTTATGTTATTCCATTGCTTATTATTACATTGGAATAACTTTGTATATGATTTACCCTATACTTGGTGACATTCTTCTATTATTACATTGGAACATCACATGCGTGTGTTTTACAGGACACGGTTAAAATCTTTTTATTATTCTGTTGGAACATCACATACGTGTGTTTTACACAGGACTGGTTAAAATCTTTATCATTCTGTTGGAATATCCTATTCATGTGTTTTACACGGATCCGGGTTCCATCTTTATTATTCGTTGGAACATCCCGCTTCGGTGTGAATTTCACCGAATCGGTTCCGTTATTATTATTACATTGGAATAACTTTTCTATATCGCAATCACCGCATGCATGGTGATTTCTTTTGTTATTCCATTCTTTATTATACCCGATTGGTTAAAACTTTGACTTCTATACTCCATGAAATTAGTAGAATATCCTTGATATTTGCGTTTCATCCGATATCTTTCATGGAAATATTCTTACGATCATTCTTGAATTTTACTCTACTAAACGAAGATCATGTTGATAATTTGGACATTAATAATTCATGGATTAAATAATTCTTGAACTTGTTTTATTGAATTATTATGTCATTGTCATCATCCTCATGTTATATTATGTTATCTTTTTGGCTTACGTGCATAGATGAACTTAGTATGATTATGACCGAGGATCATTCGGTATAATCATGACTTGATATAAATGATGTGACAAAAGTCCTCGATGGCTGTAATGCGATTGATGGATAGTTTTTGGTATGATTATGACCGGGGTGATTCGGTATAGTCATGACCATTGATAATTTGATGAAAATCCTTGGTAGTAGTATGCGGGGATGATTAGATGTGGTGGTTTATTTATTAAAATTTGAGTCTCAATGATAAAAATTGATGAAAACCTTTTAAAACCTAAAAGATAGTAGACTTTATTCTCTACTTGACTCTTTTAATGGGTTGCTTATTCAAGCTATGATTAAACCGGTTGTCTATTGTATTTTATCGGTTTAACATTGTTTGTTGGCTAATGATAATTTATTACGCATTATCTTAGTCATAATATTTCTTCTTGGGCTAGTTGAGCTCACCCTTTCTTCTTTGTTCTCTTGTGAAATGAGAACATATTTGGGACGAGTCGAGAGCGAAGTAATGGTCGAGAGGATAGCATTAGTAGTCCTCACTATTACGTGAAATAGTGTGATAATAGTTGTAATGAGGACTCCTTTTGAGTTTGTATAATATCTAGTAGACAAAATTTGTATTCAAACTCACAGTTTATGTCGTATTGTACACGACAGTTATATTAGTAAGTTGTATTTGAATTTATGTTCCATGTAAGTGGCGACCCAAGATGGGTGACGTATACTTAATTTTGGGGGCGTCACAAATACTTCTCGTCATTTTTATTTCGTTCAATTTTTGCACGTTTTACGAGAAAAACTTTTATCGTCTTACTTAACTTTTCACAACATTTTATCGTCAAATCTTTCGACGGAATGTCATTTCAATAAACAAAACTCTCGGAAAGGCTTAGGTTATTTAAACCCTAACCCTTAAGGTTTCGTCGGGTAAATAGTGCCTATTTCGTCTTTTTCCTCAGAAATATTTTTTTGGTTCCTGGAAAATTTTTATTTTCGTCTTCAAAATTCTTACTCCTTCAGTCTAGCTCGTAGCCAGAATCTGTTAGGTTTGTAATATTTAAGAACGCAATCGAATTGCAAAATTAAACGGAAACGTGGAAAATCAGAGTTTAAAAAATTTACAAACCATATACCCGGATCACCCTTTATGCACAATTATTAATTAAACGAAAAGATAAAGAATAAAATCATACCCTTGAAGATCGAGCTTCCTCAGGTACAAGTTCACCTCCAAATCCTTTCGCGTTCAACTTGAATCCACCGGGTTTGGTTCATTCCTTTGATCAACGTTAGCCACCCATGTGTTTGGCCTCTAGAGGTGATCCACCAAGGAAAAAGAATTTTCAAGAAGAAGGGGTATTGACTCAAACCCTAATTTTTCCTATCTGTATAGAAAAAGGGCGTACTCTCCAACAAATTGGAATTATTACGTATATCTTTGATATCTGATATAAGACTCCTCTTATATTGATATCAGGTAAACTTATTTAAAAATAAGGTATTTTTAATTAATCTCTTTTAATTAAATGGGCTCCCTAATCTTATTAGGGATAATTAATTAAACTCCTTTAATTAATTTTCCCTCCTAATCCTATTAGGAATAAATGAGAGTACTTATATTAAATTAATTCCTAAACTCTTTTAGAAATTAAAATAATAATAATTGTAATAATATTAATAAGACTCTTCTTATTAATTTATATTTAATATTTCTAAAATATTAAATAATAAATATTAAGCTATTTAATTTATTCTATCACCATAGATTAAATTAAATATACTTAATATATATTATTACGATTATGCCATTAACTTCTTAAATAATTATTCTTCCTTTTATGGTGTGACCCTTTAGGTTCTCCATATTAAATCGGTTGTGAATAAATCAATTAGAACAATTCTAATCTTATTTAAATAAATAAATTAAACAATTAATTTATTTAAATAAATAAATAATATTTATTCTACAATAGGGATAAGCCTCCCTAGCGATCAACGACTTTCCAGATAATATAGATTTCAACATTAATCATTAAAGAACCTTTGAGTAAATAGTTACCGTACAATTCAATCCTTCCACCATACAATATCCCAATTAAATATAAGACATGGAATTACTGTCAAGTCTTATTTTATTTAATTATATGTATTTCGACTCTTAAATGCACAATTAGAAACTCCTTTCTAATTTCATTCTGCCTTGGCCAAGGACTACTGGGTTGTCATTTATCGAATCACATAGGACATTTCTCTTCTTTTATTAGAAGTGGTAGATTCTTTATTGATCATACATTATCTCCATGTACAACTTATTATACCCAAGCATACCCTTTGATATACCCTAAGGGTCTTAAGGAATAAGTCAAAGTATAACTCATCATACACAAGATACTATGATGATCTCAAGTCCAAGGATCACTTTATACTACTATCACTACTGAGAATTCCTATTGACAGACAAGTAAAACTCCATTAGGTATTCCTTAGCGAGCCACGCGTTCGGTGAACTTATTCTCTAATAAGTACCTACATACTTGCTTTAGTGTCTCCACACAAATGATCATAAGATCAATCATCCTCATCCAATGAGCAAGCAACGATGTACCAATCTATCCGGATTCACTAATCCCTAATTTAGTAATCCAATGATTGGGAACTATTTTAGTTTTAAGCTTTCTAAGAATTTAGATCTCATTAGAATGATCATCATCATTATTCTAAAAGCATTGCTTAAAACTATGGGTTTATCACATATTATAAAACAGCAACATGTAGATAATTAAAAGCCTTTAATAAATTAATACTTTCTATTAATAAATGAATAAGATTGTTACAAAGTATATGCTTTATCATCAAACATGATTGGCTTGTGTGCATACTACTTTCAATCTCCCACTTGCACTAAAGCCAATTGTCATGGTATTTCATACCCTTCTTCTCTAAGTGACGATTATCCTGCTGTTGGATAAGCTTTAATTAATGGATATGTAATGTTGTTCTTGAGAGTCCACAATCTCTATAGTGATTTCCCATCTTTCAATGATTCTAATAATCAAATGAAAGTGCCACAACACATGTTTAGATCCAAGATGAGACTTATGAACTATTCCTAGTTCTGTAATAAACTTTTAATCCAAAAAATCAACTTGCAGCTTCATTTATAGCTATATACTTTGTCTTTATCACTAAACCAAAGAACTCTTTCTTTGTTTGGAACCTTTCAATTCATCGCACCACCTTTATTCAAGATAACGTTTTACCTTAAAGTGGATTTTACATCATCTTGAGTCATTTGAAAAACTTGAGTGCATTAAGCCCTCTAGTTTTAATTTAGACCCACCATGAATATGATCACATCCTTAGCGCCGGTTAAGCACTTTAAGATGTTTTTCACTGACTCATAGTGAACTTCTCCACAATATAACTGATCAACATCAGGTCTCGTATATTTCATTGCATACATGATAGTCACTCATCGACCTCTCTTTTCAGGAGTCTGTGGGGACTATTAAGAGAGATACACTCCATAGCTCATCTACATTAAACATCTCTTGGAGCTTGCCATGCTAAACGACTTTAGCATCAAATGAATATACATTCCTTGGGTTAAGTCGAGCATCCTCTTGAATCTATCTATATAGATTTTATCCCCAATTAAGATACTCTTCCCAAATCATTCGTGGAGGAATGTTTAGACAACTTTATCTTTACTGATTGTAGTATTGGTATGTCATTCCTCATCCGTAGTATATCAACATATAATACTAGAAATTTCATGACGCTCCCACTGACCCTTTTGTACACACTAGAACTCTTACCTCATCGTATGTAACTGGATCATCATCTTCTATGATGTGTACCTCATCATCATCATCTATGATGAATCCATACCTCCTAGGTATCTTCGGTACTATTCGATTACGATTATTTTTGTGGTACAATAGGTTCATCTATAAGTTCCTCTTATTTGACTTATAGTGTTTTGTGGTTCTTGAACTCTTCAAGATCTATTATCCTCCCACTAGCCCCCTTCAATAATAAACACATTTATCTTAGAAGGCGGCGTGTTTCGCAACAAACACCTTTTGCTAAGTAGGATTATAGAACATATACCCTAAACTTACTTTAGGATGTCCCACAAATTGTACTTATCAAATCTTGTCCCAAGCTTATCATTTGAAACCTTTTCACATAAGTTGGAGAACCCCTTATCTTAACATACTTAAGATTAGGAATCCTCCCTGTCCATAACTTTTATGGAGTCTTGGGGCCGGATTTTGAGGTTACCTTTTCGTAGATATGCAGCCATTTCTAGGACATTATCCCAGAAGGATATTGGAATGTCGGTAAAATCATTATGGACCGCACCATGTCCAACAAAGTACGATTTTTCATTCAGATACATCAATCAATTATTGCGTATCAGGATGTGTCCATTATGAGAAAACCATTTGAGATGATCTAGAAACTTATTGCACAAGTATTTATTCCTTGATCTAATCAAAGAATCTTAATACATAGCCAATTTATTTCACTTCTGAATTCTTTGAACCTTTCAAATAATTCACACTTGTATTTTAGCAAATACACACATTCAACTCTTTGAATGATCATCTCCTTTTCTTATACTAGTTTGTTCAATTTACAAAACTATTTTCACGTAAATCAAGTATACAAAATCTATTAAGTAATATTCCAGTTCTATACAAAACATTATTATTATAAATAGAAGAATAATTGTTCTTAATTATAATACCAAAGATTTCATTGTCCAACAATAAAATGGAAATAATATTTTAACAAGAACTGGAATACAATAACAACTTATCGACTTAATAGATTTGTTCAGTAGCATTGCTAAACTATAAGTTTCTATGGCTAATATGGCAACCTTTGCTACATTTCCCGCACATAGGATTACTTATATTTGTTTAGCTTTCTACTTCTGCTTGGTCCTTCATAAATCTATATTTATGATAACCAAAGTCGTCATATCCAATACCCAAGTAGAACCTTGACTTAAAGAAAAATTTATTTCAATCATGAATAAAAGCGTACAGAATCAAACTTCACTAAGCTTCTTTGGTTAGCCTCTGCAAGATTCTTCTCGCAGTTTCTTTCCAGTGTCCAGGCTTATTGCAGTGGTAGCAAACTCCTTTGCCATCCATATCAGTTTTGTTCTTATTATCCTTTGTTTACGCCTTTCTGTTTACCTTCTTTGAATCGTTCTTCTTTTCAGAAGATCCTTTGGCCCCTACCAGTAAGACATGGTCTTTCTTGGTTGGAAAGTGACTCTCAACATTTTTCAACTTGTTAAGCAAATCAGCGAGACTGATATCTAGCTTGTTCATATGAAAAATTCACAACAATTATGAAAGGAGTCCGGGAGTGAGTGCAAAATCAAATCTTTGCTCAACTTTCCATCCATGACAAAACCAGTTGTCCTAATTGATCAATCAAATTGATTATGTTAAGAACTTTTTGTCTGTACTATAGTGCCATTGGCCATTCTAGATCGGAAGAGCTCCTTAGATATCGATATCTATCGGTCCCCATTTTCCTCACCATCAACTACTTGATGTGCGAGAATATAGTAGGAGCATCCATAGTTTCATCTTGTATTTGAAGCTCAGACTTTCATAGATGCGAGCATGATGCATTGAGCCAATCTGTGCATCATCTTGCCACTTTCTAAAAGTAGCAATGTCTTCCTCGGAGGCATTGTTCGCAACCATTGCGAGGATAGGCGTATTAAGGACATAAGATAACTTTTCATTATGAGAACTATTCTCAAATTCCTTAACCAATCCGTTTAATTGATTGCGGTTAATTTAGCATCTAATATGCTACTGTGATGATAGTAATTTAAACATTTTAAAATTATGTAAACGAATTTGTAATTAACAACATTTTAACATACATTCTTTTATTAATTACCAAAATAAATTAGGTCTTGTTTTAAATTGGTATCTCCCACTATTTTCTTCAAACTATATTATCCTCACTTATATAGTTAAGCAAAATCTAATTAAAGATTTGCTAGTGAGAATAAGGATCCCATTTCAAATGTATATAGCCTTGTGGTGACACAACAAACTATATATAAATAAATAGGTAGACAACAACTTTGTCAATTACATCAACTATGCAACTCCTTTTCTTTTGCCTCTTAGATTATTTTGATCAGTGGTGGCACATCCAGAATCAAAATTATCCAAGTTAAGTCCGACCTAGCACTCCATATATTCAAAAAAGAAAAATATCATCCTTGTGGTGACACAACAAAACAATATTGTTCAATTTTCTTTATAAGCATCAAATGTGATAAATTAACATCTTAAATACTTAATACTTGCCTTGTGGTGACACAACAAACTCATATTAAATATTTAATACTCTATTAATTTTATCATGCTAGAAGGCGACGTTCGATATTCCAAATATCTTTGAACGCTTAGGACTTAATATAAAAATTGAGGGGTTTGTTATTAATTTGTCTCATCTTGTTTAGCGCGCATGCACACATATATATATATATATATATATATATAAAATACGCGTCATATTAATGAACATGCGAAGCATGTTTACATAATATATAATATATATAGTGTAAGCATGCACATATAGAATACTATATTCTACCCGGATTGATTATGGACTTTTATTCTAGTTTGGTTCACTAGAGCCACCAAGTGAACCAAAAGGTCAAACCCTAGGGGTGCAAGAAATAATATTTAAATATAACTATTACATTTAAACTCGGGCTCCATTACAAACGGGTCTTCAAGCGCTCCTTGCTCCTTGATCTCCAATTTTTTAAAATTAATTCTAACTATTCCTATTTCAAAATTATTTAAAATAAATAGAAACCTTAATCAGCAGTCAAGGGGAAGTACATAGGAGGGAGATAGAATTTATATTAAGAAAAATTAGAGAAGACGAGGTACGCAGACCCCATTTAATAAAACCCATACATTAATGCATCCAACTAAAATAAAATCCAATCATATTAGTCAATAGTTCATAATCAATCCCATTTATTATCATACACATCACCATATGCATCAATAAATAACATTCATCTTATAAATAATAAACATTTAATATATATATATATATTGATATCATTTAATGGGCAAATTTAATTAGTATAAAATCTATTTTTGAATCAAAATAAACTCCTTTATTTTAATCCAAATTTAAATCAAAATAAAACTATTTTATTTTAATTTATCCAATTTTGAATAAAATAAACTATTTTATTTTAATCAAAATTTTAATCAAAATAAACTCCTTTATTTTAATTAATTATGGAATCCAATTCAAGTAAAAAAAAAAAATTATTAAAGGAAACATTTAATTCTTTTCCTATTCTCAAATAAACTCCTTTATTTTGAATAATATGAAATCTTATTTCATATTTAAATAAACTTCTTTATTTAAGGAAACATGGATTCTCTTTCCTATTCACAAATAAACTCTTTTATTTTGAATAATATAAAATCTTATTTTATATCTAAATAAACTCCTTTATTTAAGGAAAGACTGATTCTTTTTCCTATTCACAAATAAACCCTTTTTATTTTTGAATAATATGAAATCTAATTTCATATCAAAATAAACTCCTTTATTTAAGGAAAAATAGAATCCAATTTCAACTCTAATTAGTTATCATGGAATCCAATTCCAACTCTAATTAGTTAGCATGAAATTTAATTTTAATATTAAAATAAACCTTTTTATTTTAAGATTAAAATAAACATTTTATTTTAAAATTAAAATAAACTTTTATTTTAATTATAAAATTATCAAGAATTATATATATAATAACGTGGCATTTAATATATATATATATATATATATATATATATATATATATTAAATGCTTATTTTAAAAATATAATTACGTAATCTTTGAAATCCTGTAACTTTTCATGAATCACCTGATCCCTTTTTAAAAAAATGACCCGTGAATTTCAGGAAAAAAGATGGTGAAACACGGAAATCCGTGCAACCACATGAAATTCAGGGAAAAAACGGCCTTTTTTTATAATAAATTTTATACAATAAAATTATGCCCAATTAAATTGTTCTAAACACATATCAATATACATATCAAATTAAAATAATTAATAATTTGCATAAAGGTTTGGCTCTAATGCCACTGTTAGGTTTGTAATATTTAAGAACGCAATCGAATTGCAAAATTAATTTAAGCGTGGAAAATCGAGTTTAAAAATTTACAAACCATATAATTCGGATCACCCTTTATGCACAATTATTAATTAAACGAAAAGATAAAGAATAAAATCATATACCCTTGAAGGTCGAGCTTCCTCAGGTACAAGTTCACCTCCAAATTCTTTCGCGTTCAACTTGAATCCACCAGGTTTGGTTCCTTCCTTTGATCAACGTTAGCCACCCATGTGTTTGGCCTCTAGAGGTGATCCACCAAAGAAAAAGAATTTTCAAGAAGAAGGGGTATTGGCTCAAACCCTAGTTTTTCATATCTGTATAGAAAAAGGGCATACTCTCCAACAAATTAGAATTATTACGTATATCTTTGATATCTGATATAAGACTCCTCTTATATTGATATCAGGTAACCTTATTTAAAAATAAGGTATTTTTAATTAATCTCTTTTAATTAAATGGGCTCCCCTAATCTTATTAGGGATAATTAATTAAACTCCTTTAATTAATTTTCCTCCTAATCCTATTAGGAATAAATGAGAGTACTTATATTAAATTAATTCCTAAACTCTTTTAGAAATTAAAATAATAATAATTGTAATAATATTAATAAGACTCCTCTTATTAATTTATATTTAATATTTCTAAAATATTAAATAATAATATTAAGCTATTTAATTTATTCTATCACCATAGATTAAATTAAATATACTTAATATATTATTACGATTATGCCATTAACTTCTTAAATAATTATTCTTCCTTTTATGGTGTGACCCTTTAGGTTCTCCATATTAAACCTGGGTTGTGAATAAATCAATTAGAACAATTCTAATCTTATTTAAATAAATAAATTAAATAATTAATTTATTTAAATAAATAATATTTATTCTACAATAGGGATAAGCCTCCCTAGCGATCAACGACTTTCCGAGATAATATAGATTTCAACATTAATCATTAAAGAACCTTTGAATAAATAGTTACCAGACAATTCAATCCTTCCACCATACAATGTCCAAATTAAATATAAGACATGGAATTATCGTCAAGTCTTATTTTATTTAATTATATGTATTTCGACTCTTAAATGCATTAACTCCAAATAATGCAAATTAGAAATTCCTTTCTAATTTCATTCTCGCCTTGCCAAGGACTACTTTGGGTTGTCATTTATCGAATCACATAGGACATTTCTCTTCTTTTATTAGAAGTGGTAGATTCTTTATTGATCATACATTATCTCCATGTACAACTTATTATACCCAAGCATACCCTTTGATATACCCTAAGGGTCTTAAGGAATAAGTCAAAGTATAACTCATCATACACAAGATACTATGATGATCTCAAGTCCAAGGATCACTTGATTACTATCACTACTGTGAATTCCTATTGATGCACAAGTAAAACTCCATTAGGTATTCCTTAGCGAGCCACGCTCAAATGAACTTATTCTCTAATAAGCACCTACATACTTGCTTTAGTGTCTCCACACAAATGATCATGAGATCAATCATCCTCATCCAATGAGCAAGCAACGTATGTACCAATCTATCCGGATTCACTAATCCCCAATTTAGTAATCCAATGATTGGGAACTATTTTAGTTTTAAGCTTTTTAAGAATTTAGATCTCATTAGAATGATCATCATCATTATTCTAAAAGCATTGCTTAAAACTATGGGTTTATCACATATTATAAAACAAAGAACATGTAGATAATTAAAAGCATTTAATAAATTAATACTTTTTATTAATAAATGATTAAGATTGTTACAAAGTATATGCTTTATCATCAAACATGATTGGCTTGTGTGCATACTACTTTTAGAATCCTCCCGTATTACAATCATCCTAGGTTCTAGAATGATTAATAAACATATAACACATAATATTATTAATAAAAATTCATTTTATTAATAACTAATTTTTTAAACTTAAATTTTTGACAATCCGATTTTTCGGGTTGTCACACTAAAATTTGCCAAAATGTTCCTAAAGATTCTTAAAAGTAAGAACAATGTGAATTATACATCTATGAGTTTGACTGTGTATAGCCTACATAAACTTAGATATGTGCGATAAATATATGTTGATATGTATGTCAAAGTATGTGTGACTAATGAATACTATACATACATAAATAGGATAATATAGTTCATTGTGGTGATTTTACACTATAAGTGGTAATCAACGCTAAAGGCAAGTTTTCTAACTTACGCAACTTTGAATATTGTGCAAGTTTCTCACCTTAAACTTCCTACGTTATTGCAAATTTCCTAACTTCATTCTTAGAATTTAATGCAAGCATTTAGACCTTATTTCTTATTGTGAAACTTCAATTTATTGTTATGTCAAACATACTTATATTGAACAAATATTTACATTCATATGATTATGATTCATAATCGGAAGTTGATTCTTATACCTTGATTCATGTTACGAGAATTGAACTTAATGTTCCCAAAGGTTGTCTAAGCTATTCGATTCGGCTAGACAAAAGATCATTTGTTTGAAAAGCTATCCAAACCAATTGACTTGGTGCAGACTCTTATAAATCTACTGAGATGAACAACCCTCTTAAAAGGGGAAATTTTATATTTTCGGGGAACCGACGTGCGCACATGATGATTAAATGTTATGCATAACATAGGGTAATTTAGACTGATCACCTGTTGTACTCGTTTATATTGGATTTGCAATATAATACTGTTAATTCTAGTAAGAGTTCTTAGTCCTTAGTGTAGACACTCAAAATTTTCTACACACTTGTTACTAACATTGAAAATAGGTCCAATTCCATCCAACCAATCTCGAGTCGAGCAACAAATAAACCGGAGATAATGGTGAGGGCAAAAAATCAACTACAACTTTATTACTACAATTTCTTCACAACAATGTCCCAAAATACAACAACACATATATTGTGAGTTTTAATACCAATCAATGACTCATGTCCCAAATACATGACATGAAAATAACACAACTTTATTACATTACATACAACAACAAAAGTTTTAATACCAACTGTGACTTTAGAACTATGAACAAACCTCACATTTTAGAAATTAAAACTTTTTTAGAAATTAAAATCATTGGGAAGTGCTCAAGGAAACCTTCGTATACATGGGGAGGCCGTAAATCTAAGTTATGATAGATATCATATGCCCACAGAATTATCCTTGGTTGGCCCAATAGACCCCAAAGAAAAACGAGAAGATTACTATCATGTTCCTTCCAATGGTGAGTCTTCTCTTGACATATAACTATCTCCACCGTCTGTAATTGAACATTATGTTTCAACCAAACTCCAAGATTATATAGGTAGTGCTCGTAGATATACTCAGCAAGTGGATGTGCACAAACATGTCTTATGATAACACGAGGTTGTATGTCATTAGACATCTTGTATGATAGTGACAAAACACCCTTCCAAAGTTGGGTTCACCTCACCCTATTCGGTTCACCAAAATTAAATATCAAATGACGTATACAATACGACACACTTATCTAAAGTTCTCAATAAAATTATTTCCATACTATTTAGGGAGAACCTCAACAGCTATAGACCACCGTTCTATTTCCCTGTTACCCCCGCTCGACCCAGCTACACTCTTGTTACCTGAAAGGAATTGTGAAGCAAAAGGGTGAGCACAACTAGCCCAGTAAAGAATATCATGACTAAAGATAATTACATTATCAATAAACACTTCATCAGTAATAAATCAGAGATTTAGAACATATGGTAGATAATAAAACTTTTCAACCATAGTTGCAGCGGAACGAACAATCCATTAGAAGAGTCAAATAGACTATAAAGTCTATTATCTTCTCCACGTTAAAAGTCCACCAACAATGTTTTATCCCTGTAACATCAATCAACAGTTCCTTTCCACAATCATATGAATAACTCATAATCATAATTGTGATTCTAAATTCCTCTTCGCATCCAAGACGAAGATAATTTTCATCACATGTCTTTACCTGAAACATCAAAGATCATGGTTATACCAAATCACAGTTCGTGTTCATAATCATACTAATAAATTCATCTTTGCACCATGGGCCGAAGATATTCATCAACAGTTCATCTTTGCATTACATGCCGAAGATATTCAACAACAAGTCATCTTTGCACTACGTGCCAAAGATATTCATCAATAATTGATTTTTGCACTACAGGCCAAAGATATTCATATCTCAAAGAAATACATAATCATTTCAGAATTTATATAAACCATAATTATAACCATATATGTTGATCAATTCACCTTTGCACTTAAGCTAAAGATATTCAATTATAAATTCAATGGTCACGATCGTACCAGTCAACAATTCAACTTTGCACTACTGGCCAAAGAGAACCCATAGTCACGATCATACCAATAATCTACCCATCATTACACTTAAGTCAAAGAGAAATATCATCATTAGGGTTATAAGAATGTTATATATGATAATAAAAATAATATAATCAACATATAGATTTAATCTCAAGAGTAAGATTCATAAATCAATGATTTCATAACACCTTAATCCAAATGTTATAAATCACTTAATAATCTCATAATCTAATATTATTAATACTACCACAATATTTTAATCATTTCTTAAATTTATAAATAATTTATTTTAATTGTTTACACTTTACTAATAAATGCATTTAATCATCCTAAAATGCCAAACTCATAAAATTTCATCACCAATAACCAACACCCTCATCAAAAATCTGCATATACCTTATATAGGATTCTCAAGCCATAAAATCCTATTTTCCAATTTTGTTACTTCACATAACATATTTAATTCATTTATTCATAACTAGTCTATTTTCATGAAAAATACCAAATCAGTCCCAAAAATATTTCTTTTCTGGGATTTAGCATAATATAGTCTCATATTGAACATATATTTTTCTCGAAATTTTTAAAATTCATTTACTATTTTTCATATGGCCAAAACCACCGAATATTTAGACATTTATCATAAATTGTACTTTTATCCAAAAATTCCAAAATTTACAGGGTATACTGATATTATATAGATGTACTCCCAATAAAAATTTCATCAATTTTGGAGTTAACCACAAGGAGTTATAAGGGTTTACTTTTAAAATAGTCTTTTCTCATAAAATTCATAACTCCTAATCTATACATCCAAAAATCGCCATTTTTGGACACAATCAAGGAAACTCATCAAACTATTATTTCAAATTTTTCCAGAATTTTTGAAGGTCAGAAAAATTTCGAAACTGAAAAGCATAATAACCCTTAAAATCTCTTACATAATAACGACAATATCCCTTACCTCAAAAAAAAGAAGACTTCCGAATTTGGAATAAATTTGAACGAACTTGCATATATAGCAACACTCAAGATATCTAAATACTCACAAAAAATACGCTCGATAATATAGAGAGAAAACTTTATTTACGGTGTGATTTTCAATTCTAACCTAAGCACTTTTATTTATAGGAAAATGCTTAGAACACCAAAGTAGAAAATTTAATAAAATAATAATATTTATATTTAAATTTCCTACACACACCTTACAATCTGAATTCAGCAATTCACACATGTTAGTGGGGCCCACCAACTCACCAAAAATGAAAAACATGTTTTAAACAATTTTTGTAACAAAATCAATTCAGACCCAATATTCCGAAACTTCAATAATTCATAATAAATAGCCCTTTTATCAGAAAAATTCAAATCTTATGTCCATTCCATAGGAAATTTAATTCTCTACAACTTTGCAGAAGAAAGTTTTTCCAAATTCCAAACAGAAATTGACCGAAATTCACATACAGACGATTTTGCGGCTATAATCAAATTTCAGTTAAAAAACTTGTCCACCAACATGTTTAACATGTGTTTAGCATTTATAGTAACAAAAATACTCTTCCTCCTCATTTATTCATATATCACACATTCATTGTAAAAATATCACCATTATTATATTATTAAAATATAATAATATATTTAAATGAATTATTTTATCAAAAAAGATAAAATACCAATTTTCAACAATTGTCACATTAAAAATTTTCTCCATCTATATCCACATAAATAAATATTTTCCTTATCATATAAATCAATAATTAATTATTCACAAATAATATTATAGAATCACAATAATGACAACCGGGTAGTTCTCGAGAAAGAAGGGGCTTTCTCAATAAGGATTTTTCTCTTCTTGTGTAAATAATTAGGTGACCAAACCTCTCCTCGATGAACTTTCTAGACATTGCCAATAATGCTATCTAATAATATTATTCAAATAATATGAATTATTGATCCGATAATGGGAAAATCTTGTGCCATGACAATTATTGAAACAATAATAATATAAAATATCAACGTAGTAATTATTGAATCAATAAAATAAAATATTGAACAAGTAATTATTGTAATAATTATCGAGAGTAGTGCCTTCTTACGAAAAAAATTATCATGCTTCATGAATAGTACTCGTGAATAGTACTCGTGAATAGTGAATAGTAACTCATGAATAGTAACTCGTGAATAGTAATCGTGAATAGTAATTATAAAAAAATTGAATACTTTTATTTCATAAAATCGGGGTCTTACAATCTCCCTCCTTATGAAATTTTCGTCCCCAAAATTTACGTACACGGTATTTCAAAGAGTTGAGAATACCTTACTTTCATTTTTGATTCCATCTTCCCTGTCCTCATGATTTCTCCATTGCTTATCTCCCGTATTTCGGATATCATTCTAGAATATGACTTCAAAACAAGGGTTAATTGACATATCACAATTTGTCAACTTAAGTAAGAAAATTCAAACTTAGGTAGGACACACACTAGCTTGAAGGATTTACTCGTCTCTCCCTCCTAGTTCTATTCCCGATCTCGCCAGAGATCATATCCCTAAGCTCGATACTAATCATGACGCCCAAAATAGGTCCAATCCATCCAACCTATTTCGAGTCGCCAAATACATGGTATACAAAAAACAACTACAACTTTATTACTACAATTGTCGTGCAAAATACAACAACACATATACTGTGAGTTTTAATACCAACTGTGACTCATGTCCCAACTATGGACAACACCTCACATTGATACATTACATAAAAATACAGTCAATAACTGTTTTAGAAATTAAAATCTTTGGGAAGTGCTCAAGGAAACCTTCGTACATGGGAGGCCATGCGTCTAGGTTATGATAGATATCATATGCCCACAGAATTATCCTTGGTTGGCCCAATAGACCCCAAAGAAAAATGAGAAGATTACTATCATGTTCCTTCCAATGGTGAGTCTTCTCTTGACATATAACTATCTCCACCGCAAATCTCGTAATTGAACATTATGTTTCAACCAAACTCCAAGATTATATAGGTAGTGCTCGTAGATATACTCAAAGAAGTGGATGTGCACAAACATGTCTTATGATAAACACGAGGTTGTATGTCATTAGACTTTTTGTATGATAGTGACAAACACCCTTCCAAAGTTGGGTTCACCTCACCCTATTCGGTTCACCAAAATTAAATATCAAATGACGTATACAATACGACACACTTATCTAAAGTTCTCAATAAAATTATTTCCATACTATTTTAGGAGAACCTCAATCAAACTATAGACCACCGTTCTATTTCCCCCTTACTCCCCCCGCTCGACCCAAACTACACTCTTGTTACACAAAGGAATTGTGAAGCAAAAAGGTGAGCACAACTAGCCCAGTAAAGAATATCATGACTAAAGATAATTACATTATCAATAGACTTCATCAGTAATAAATTAGAGATTTAGAACATATGGTAGATAATAAAACTTTTCAACCATAGTTGCAGCGGAACGAGCAATCCATTAGAAGAGTCAAATAGACTATAAAGTCTATTATCTTCTCCACGTTAAAAGTCCACCAACAATGTTTTATCCCTGTAACATCAATCAACAGTTCCTTTCCACAATCATATGAATAACTCATAATCATAATTGTGATTCTAAATTCTCTTCGCATCCAAGACGAAGATAATTTTCATCATCATTGTCTTTACGAAACATCAAAGATCATGGTTATACCAAATCACAGGTTCTATTCATAATCATACTAATAAATTCATCTTTGCTACCACAGCCAAAGATATTCATCAACAGTTCATCTTTACACTACATGCCAAAGATATTCAACAACAAGTCATCTTTGCACTACGGGCCAAAGATATTCATCAATAATTGATCTTTTATACTACTGTGCCAAAGATATTCATATCTCAAAGAAATACATAATCATTTGAATTTATATAAACCATAATTATAACATATATATGTTGATCAATTCACCTTTGCACTTAAGCTAAAGATATTCAATTATAAATTCAATGGTCGCGATCATATCAGTCAACAATTCAACTTTGCACTTTCTTGGCCAAAGAGAACCCATAGTCACGATCATACCAATAATCTACCCATCTTTACACTTAAGTCAAAGAGAAATATCATCATTAGGGTTATAAGAATGTTATATATGATAATAAAAACAATATAATCAACATATAGATTTAATCTCAAGAGTAAGATTCATAAATCAATGATTTCATAACACCTTAATCCAAATGTTATAAATCACTTAATAATCTCATAATCTAATATTATTAATACTACCACAATATTTTAATCATTTCTTAAATTTATAAATAATTTATTTTAATTGTTTACACTTTTTACTAATAAATGCATTTAATCATCCTAAAATGCCAAACTCATAAAATTTCATCACCAATAACCAACACCCTCATCAAAAAAATCAGATATATACCTTATATAGGATTCTCAAGCCATAAAATCCTATTTTCCAATTTTGTTACTTCACATAACATATTTAATTTATTTATTCATAACTAGTCTATTTTCATGAAAAATATCAAATCAGTCCCAAAAATATTTCTTTTTTCGGGATTTAGCATAATATAGTCCCATATTGAATATATATTTTCTCAAATTTTTAAAATTCATTTACTATTTTTCATATGGAAAAAACCATTGAATATTTAGACATTTATCATAAATTGTACTTTTGTCCAAAAATTCGAAATTTTTACAGGTATACTGATATTATATAGATGTACTCCCAATAAAAATTTTATCAAATTTGGAGTTAACCACAAGGAGTTATAAGGGTTTACTTTTAAAATAGTCTTTTCTCATAAAATTCATAATTCCTAATCTATACATCCAAAAATCGCTATTTTTGGACACAATCAAGAAAACTCATCAAACTATCATTTCAAATTTTTCTAGATTTTTGAAGGTCAGAAAAATTTCGAAATTGAAAAGCATAATAACCCTTAAAATCCCTTACATAATAACGACAATATCCCTCACCTCAAAAGAGCAGTACTTCTGACTGGAATAACGCTGAACAAACTTGCACCATATAGCAACACTCAAGATATCTAAATACTCACAAAAATACGCTCGATAGTATAGAGAGAGAAAACTTCAGTTTATTGTGTGATTTTCAATTCTAACCTAAGTACCTATTTATAGGAAAATGCTTGGAACACCAAAGCAGAAAATTTAATAAAATAATAATATTTAAATTTAAATTTCCTACGCACACCTTACAATCTAAATTCAGTAATTCACACATGTTAATGGGGCCCACCAACTCACCAAAAATGAAAAACATGTTTTTAACAATTTTTGTAACAAAATTAATTCAGACCCAATATTCCAGAACTTCAATAACTCATAATAAATAGCCCTTTTATTAGAAAAATTCAAATTTTATGTCCATTCCATAGAAAATTTAATTCTCTACAACTTTACAGAAGAAAGTTTTTTCAAATTCCAAACAGAAATTGACCGAAATCCACATATGGACGATTTTGCGGGGTATAATCAAATTTCAGTTAAAAAACTTGTCCACCAACATGTTTAACATATGTTTAGCATTTATAGTAACAAAAATACTCTTCCTCCTCATTTATTCATATATCACACATTCATTGTAAAAATATCACCATTATTATATTATTAAAATATAATAATATATTTAAATGAATTATTTTATCAGAAAAGATAAAATACCAATTTTCAACAATTGTCACATTAAAAATTTTCTCCATCTATATCCACATAAATAAATATTTTTCTTATCATATAAATCAATAATTAATTATTCACAAATAATATTACGAGAATCACAATAATGACAACCAGTAGATAGGTTCTCAGAAAGAGGGGCTTTCAATAAGGATTTCTCTCTTCTTGCGCGCTTGCAATTAGTGACCAAACCTCTCTCTTCGACAGTAACTTTCTAGACATTGCCAATAATGTTATCTAATAATATTATTCAAATAATATGAATTATTGATGAATCGATAATAATGACTATAAAATATTGTGCCATGACAATTATTGAAACAATAATAATATAAAATATCAACGTAGTAATTATTGAATCAATAAAATAAAATATTGAACAGTAATTACGTGTAACAATTATTGAGTAAGTGCCTTCTTACTTAAAAAAAAAATTTTTTAGTAAACATCAAGTGCATAAATGAATAGTACTTCGTGAATAGTACTCGTGAATAGTAACTCGTGAATAGTAACTTCATCATGAATAGTAATCGTGAATAGTAATTCGTGAATAGTATATAACTTCGTGAATAGTAATTATAAAAAAATTAAATACTTGGATTTTCTCATTATATTATTCTTCATTATATATATTTATATATATATATATATATATATATACTTATATATGGACTGATTATCATTGTCGATCGAACTTACATTCGATGAGCTACATATATATATATATATGTATATATTTTATATATACTAACGTTATCGAGTTATGCCTCGATTGAGCCTGATTTTATATCCCAGAGCATTTATTTATATATATATATATATATATATATATATATATATATATATATATATGACAAAATCAACTTTGAAATGATGAGCTATATATATATATATATATATATATATATATATATATATATATATATATATGAGAAACATCTCGAATGATGAAATCGAAACATTCTTTTATAAAAATAGGATATAAGCGGTAAAATCTTTGAACAAGATGTTTCTCAATCCCTACCATTTTATCATAGGATTGATTTGTAGCATAGATATATATATATATATATATATATATATATATATATATATATATATAAATATAAGAATATATATATATATAAAATCTGTGCTCGCTTAATGTAGTTTGACAATAGTTCATATATATAAAATGAGCCGGGATTGAGAAACATCTTGTGCGTTCCGTTTATTCACTGACAACATGTTGACTATGTGGGGTCCTCATATTAAAATAAAAGCCGGTACAAGTTGTGCCGGCTTGGTATATTTATGTTTCAATCTCAGCCTTCCAATAAGTTTATCAACGGTCCAAAAAGGGGGTGTTGCACAGTACCCATAGCAACCGGTTGCTATGGAAGGGCTCCCTATATATATATATTTATATATTTATATTTCTGTCAGGCCTGGAGTTTACTTCGTGGCCTTTTATTGCTTTATTTACATTTCGTCCCGCTTGGAGTTTACTTCGTGGCGGTTGATCATCTTTACTGCTTTCTTTACATTTAGTCCCGCTTGGAGTTTACTTCGTAGAGGTTGATCGCATTTACTGCTTTATTTACATTTCTGATCCCCCATGGAGGTGCTTCGTGGTGGTTGATCATGTATCTATATATATATATATATATATATATTTACCGCTTTTATATATTTACATTTCCGATCCCCCATGGAGGTGCTTCGTGGTGGTTGATCATGTTTGTATATATATATTTACAGCTTTTATATATATATAACTGCTTACTGCTTTTCATATAAACTGCGGCATCATGTGAGCCTAGGAATCATGTGATCACAGATTCAGTCCACTGAATCTAGATTCGGTTCCCGTGATGGACATTTTCAGCTGTAAGCAGCTTGTACATTATTCAAGGTGTTTGAATTTCCTTAGATGGCTGTCATGCTCATGAGGAGTTCGGCACTGCTATATATTATTTTCATGAAGATGCCTCGCATGTCGAAAATAAAAGCAAATAAGCCGAACATTTAATAATAAAATGGAGGTATCAAAGGCCTTTATTACTATTGAGCACAGGGTTTGAAAAACCTCTTTTACAAAACCTCACTGCTATATCTTGTTTAAAACTGAATTTTTGTATAAATTCCAACCTTGTGTATATAGGTTCGAATGAGGCATAGCACTACTTCCAAATAAATTGCACATTGATCCACACACACACACACATTCATAAAATAGTTTCTTGAAAAGTGGCGGTCACCGTGGCAACACGTATGTCAGGGGGTGCCTAACACCTTCCCTCTGCATAATTAAACCCCCGAACCCAACTGAATCTCGGTTTCACAGACCCGTTTAGCAGTGTCACATCACTGGGTCAATGTGCAAACTTTTTCTCGGTTGTGTTAGTGCAACCAGTTAAAAACACCAACTGGCGACTCTTACAGTCAAATCGTCGACATGATACATGTCGGACCTTTTTCACTTGTTTTTTCAAAAAAATCTCACCTAACATGAGAACACCAAAGAACACGAACAAAAAAGGGGCAAAAAAAATCTCGACGTCGACAGGTGGCGACTCTGCTGGGGAAACCAGTAAGAGGGTTTAAGCCGCTACTGCAAGCTTTTCAAAATAGTTATATGCTTGTGTGTGAATGTTATATTTACATTTATGATGAATGTGTATGAATGGATTTACTTACTACACTACAATATATCTATCTGTGATATTAGTGCTTCGCACATGTCATCATTTTCATAAATGGTGAGACGCATTGTATGTGAATGTATGTTGTGTGGTTCCTCCACCAGGAGGCTATCCTGTCGATGTTTGATTACTGGACTCGTAGGGAGACTAATTCCAACGAGGCTCAAGAAAGGCACCACCCAGATTCGCTCCAGTTGAAAGACCGAATTAACTTCCCGTCATGTAGATTGTGATGATCTGGGAACCTTCATGCCAAAAAGCCACGAGAGTAAACCTAAGATAGGTCAGTCTCTGATAAACCAAACGCGGAGGAAAGTTTCTTCATGCTTTCCATTTTCTATTACTTGTAAAAGCATTTATTTGTAATTTTATTCCATGTTCATATTTATGTAATGGAAAATATGAAGAATATTTGTACATGCATGACATGCTATCAAATGACACCCGTTTTTACGGGATAACATTCCTAAAATGGACACATTATGATAGCATGTAAACATTTACATTCCCTGAAACTAAACTACATAAGTTTTGTGTAGGGAAAGAATTGGCATGTTACCCGCTCAAAATCCAAAAAGGCCACGAGCCTACAGCCAATCATGTCTTCTTCTGACCAGTCTAATCCCGTTTATCGAGAAGAATTTGACAGATTATGTAAACAAATTACAGATTTGGCTGTCTTGCTTAAAGAATTGCATCAGTCTACTCAGGGCTCAAAATTGCCTACACATACAGAATCCTCTACACCAGGAGGAACACAAGGTTTGGATAAAACAAATCCAGAACCTCAGTTGGATACGACCAACAAAGACCTTGAAAATATCCATCTCAAAGGAGATCCAGACATCGGTGATATCAGGAAGAAGGTCCTTCAAATGGAAGAAACCATTCGTTCTCTCAAGAGGATTGGAACACATGGAAGTGTTTCATATGCTGACCTTTGCATATTCCCTGGTGTTCATTATCCAGAGAAATTCAAAACCCCTAACTTTGAAAAGTATGACGGATTAGGGGATCCTTACACACATTTGAAGGTGTTCATTGGAGAACTTGGATCTTATGCAGAGAACGAAAAGCTCATAATGTAGCTGTTCTAGTAGAGTCTGACTGGAGAATCCCGATCATGGTATACCAGATTAGACAACTCAAAGATCCATAGCTGGGAAGAGCTAGCTCACGCCTTCCTCACTCAGTACAATTTTCAATCTCAGATGGCTCCTGACCGGTATCAAATTACCAAGGTCAAGAAACAGTCTAATGAGTCTTTCAAAGAGTATGCTCAAAGGTGGAGGCGTCTTGCTGCTCAAGTTATTCCTTCTATAATAGAGTTAGAAATGGTCATGACTTTTATAGATATACAAGAAGCTCTTTTCTATGAAAGAGTTTTTGCTGGTATTGTCAAACCATTTTTTGAAATGATCAAACACGGAGAGATGGCTGAGATGGGATTGAAGTCAGGAAAGATTCAAGACCTAGCCGCTCTTAAAGAAGTTGTTGAGGGTCCATAAAAAGAAAGAGGAGGATGTTTTCTTGATACTAAAAGGTCAAAAGGCAGTCAGAACATGCCTATACAGAGGAGAAACTACTCCCCTTTCCAAGCACAGTCTTCAAACCCTCCATTGCCTAAAGGTGGAGATGCAAAGCGCCCTCGAACGTTCACACCCTTAGGGGACTCACTCGAGAATATTCTTGCTCTTCTGACTACTCAGAAGAAAATCACACATCTTCTTCCACCAGCCAACCCTAATGGGAGGGGTTTCAATGCTACTCGGAAGTGTGCTTATCATTCCGAGGCACCTAGACATGATACTCAAGATTGTTGGGCCTTGAAACACAAGATCCAAGATTTGATAGACAATAGTGAGATCGTGGTTACCAAACTAGATTAACCTCATGTGCAAGACAACCCTCTTCCTCAACACAAAGAAGAAGAGGTCAACATGATTAGTTGGAGCAGTGGACAGAGTTCCAATTTTAATGGTGAATCATCCCAGACCATCAAAGATAGTGTTGACAGATGGGATTACACAAAGTTCCAATTTGCTATGGAACAAAAGATGAAAGCTCTTTGTAAGAAAGTTGAACAATTGGCAGAACTGGTCAGCCAAGAGCATGCATGTCTCCTTCCTTTTGTTATGAATGCTCCATCATCACTTTCAAAAAGCGAAGCACTGGAGGATAAGGTTACGAAGAGAGGAAGTGCTAAAGCCCGTCGGGATTTTGCCAATAAAAGAGAATTTACATACCTGGGCCAACCTATGGAGGAAATATTTCAGATGCTAATCAACGAAGGAAGAATCACCTCCCTTCTACCTTTAATTAATCCCCGTTTAAGACGGTTCAACTCCGATGGAGTATATCAATAACATTCACATTCTCACAGTCACATCATAGAAGAATGTTGGGCACTTCGCTACCTTATTCAGAATCTAATTAACAGCGGTGTCTTGCAATTGGCAGACGGTAACACTATGCTACTCGAGAATGGGAATACCTGTCCTACCAAATGGAAGGGATTAATAGCAAGAATATCCGCTGAGGCTGATGAGACTGTTAAATCATTTCCCATACAAGCAATTCAACTCAAAGGAGCTGACAATCCTTTGAAAGTGGCTGCACCAGTGCCAATTTCTTTACCCGTCAGACCAAAGTATCCTGTTGTTAGCTTACACAAAGTCCCATGGAATGATGGAGAAGTTGAAGGATCCATGTCTCATACTACTGCTACAACATCGGAGGAAAATCCACTATATCTTCCTCAAAGGTGATGAAGCCCGTCATAAAAGCAAAGGGGAAGATTCCCATGGAGAAAATTGAAAAATTCCTCCACACTATGGGCCACACTAAAGCCAAGATGGTTCTAAGCTTAAAAGAAGCTCCACATTAGAACTTAATACTGGACTTGGTTTTCTATTCCGAGGATCACATGAAGATCTTATTGAAGGTTTTGGAAGAAGCATACTTGCCAAAATCAGTGGATGTAGAAAAATTTCCACATCTGGTTGATCACATTTTTAACAAAAATGTGATATCTTTCACTGATGACGATATACCGCCCAAAGGGACCGGTCATTGCAAGCCATTGCACATTGCAATTTTGTCCTCTGGGTATATGTTAGCTGGAGTTTTGATAGACGGAGGTTCATCTCTGAATATCTGTCCTTATGCCACCTTGGTGAAGATGAACGTCAATCTCAAACGGATCTGAAGTAGCCATACGGTTATCAAAGCTTTTGATGGATCCTGATGAAATTCTGTCGGAGAGATTGATCTGCCAATTGAGATTGGTCCAAATACATTCAATGTATCCTTTCACGTCCTTAAGATAGATTCAGGATACAACCCGCTATTGGGGAGACCATGGATCCACATGGTTGGAGCCTTCCTTTCTACACTTCATCAACAACTTAAATACATTGTCAACAATAGCCTAGTCACTATCAACGCTGAGCCAGGATGTCCTGAACAAGGAAACCTACCAATCATTAGCTTCAATTCAGAAGTTGAGCCAACCAGTTTTCATACTTTGGAAGTGAGCAACACACAATATCATCCTATTGGAGTGCCACTTCCCGTAGCCAAGATTTCTGCCGAGGTTATGTCGGCCACTCAAGAAATGATGACAAGGCCTTGATAAAAATCAGCAGGGTATTAAGCATCTAATTCGAATGTCCAGTCAAACCAGGATAGCTGGACTAGGCTATTCTACCAGTTCCAGTCATAGGAATCCTCATAAGCACAAGCAGGTTCCTCAAACTTCTGCCACACGACAATTTTCTCCACCTGCACCTCATGAGCTAATACAGTCTTCGGTAAAGGTGCCAGCCCATGTTATGGCTATGCTGTTTCCCAAACCAGTACCCTTTAAAGCAAAAGAGGTCTTGATTCCTGATCCTGAAGTGGAAGAGAGGGGACGAAAATGTACACATGACATCACCTTGATGATGTCAAGCATATGCATCATTGTTCATTATGAACATACAAACAGATACACCCCAGGCGATGATTTCCTAGATGTTATGGTCATCATTCGAGAAAAGGAGGACGATGACACCCCCTCCATCCCTGCAGTCCATCAGGACTTTACCCTCGATAATTGGAGCAGCACTCCATGCATTGGTTGATGAGGGTAAAACAGGTAAAAATACCTCTGCCCTGTAGATAACTTTAATTACTTACTTTTCTGTACAGTATTATAAGTTATTTTATCAGTACATTCTAACACTTTTATATGATTAAATAGTTTCATATATTAAGTGAAAGAATATTTTGTTTCAGGACTTTGAATTTTGATGTGCCTGTACTTGCTGATGAGGTGCCTTTTCTCCACAAGGACTGTAACTTTGATGAAAAGTTGGACTCAGACTTAATGGAAATCCAATAGGACATTGAGATACCTCAAGAGATTAAGGAATGGGTCGAAGACAAACCTAAACCTAATCTTGATCAAACCACTCCTTTTAATCTTGGAACCTTAAAAAGCCCTAAGCTAATCCAGATTGGTTCAGACCTCACCCCAAACCAACAAAATGACATGGTTGCTGTGATGCCCCCAAAATAGGTATACATCACCCATTCTGACTCGCCAAAAACATGGTACAGAAAAACAACTACAACTTTATTAATACAATTGTCGTGTAAAATACGATAACACATACTGTGAGTTTAAATACAAATATTGTCTTCTAGACAATATCAACACCCAAATAAATTTCTCATTATAATTATTGATGTACTATTTTACAAAAATAGTGAGGACTGCTAAAACAACTGTCTAGGACCATCACTCTATACCTTGACTGGTTCCTGCTATGTTCTCGCTTCCTGAGAAGAAAAAATGGACAAAAAGGAAAATGGTGAGCTCAACTAATCCAGTAAAGAATATTATGACTAAGATTATACAACAAATTATCCTTAGTCTTCAATAGGGAAAAATCTGATAGAATATAATCGACAACAAGTTTTAAATCAACAACTACAGCGGAAACAACAATTCATTAGAAGAGTTAAGTAGAGAATGAAATCTACTATCATCTACGAATTTAAAAGTCCATCATCAATATTTTATCACTGTAACATCAATCAATATACATCTTTGCATTACGGGCCAAAGATATTCATTTGTATCAGCAGTTGGTCATGTTCAACTCATCACCTGTTCATCTTTGCACTACGGGCCAAAGATATTCATCAAGTAATCATTCATCTTTGCACTACAGGGCAAAGATATTCATCAAGTACCACCATTAAGGACTGAGGATGATGAAAAACATTTTAGAGAAACGAATCCGAAGAAGATGAAGGACAAATATTAGGGATTCGTATTTCGGTTTATCCAAATTCAATAATACTCCATAATAACCAAGTGTGAGGCAGAATTCAAAAATAAAGATCAAAACACGGATACAATCAAAGATAATAACCATAAAAGACATCTGGGACGAAAAAGAGAAAATTTCATTTTTCGGTTAATAGTGCCGTATACGTGAATAGTAAACCCGACACAAAAGTTCCAAATTTGATTAAAAAGTTCAAACCAATATTTCAACATAATGATATTGAAGAAAATAATATCATTTTAAGAAGAAAATAACATCCCTCACCTCAAAGAATCAGTACTTCGGAATGAAAGGTCGGAAGTGATGCTGAATGAAAATTGTACTGAACAGCAACTCTTAGAGTATCTAAATACTCACAAAATACGCTCGATAATATAGAGAGAGAGAAAGAGAGAAAGCTTATGTTTCTGGTGTGATTTTCAATTCTAACTTAGCCCTCTATTTATAGGAAAATGTTAGCACGCCGAAGCAGACTTGACCTACTACCTGATGGCTTTACCTGCTACTATTGCCACCCACCACATTTGAAATAAAATTCAGCACATTTCTTCACCAACCACAAGTGGGGCCCACTCAATTCTAGAATTTTCTACCAAAATCATTTATAAACCTAATTTCCGAATCAGTCACCTCTTAAAATTCATAATAAATCATACGTTCATTTTTAACGGTTCAAAATTTGTGGACATATACTCAACTTATATATGTATAACATATCCAAAAATTACAACGATCCAACGATCAAATTAAAAATTATAACTCACACAATATATCGTAAAAATACTGATTTGATTTTTAATACCTCCATTCCGACAAAAATACTGATAAAACACCTCAACATTAATTCCTTCAATTATAACCACATAAAATAAATCCATCATTTATATCCGCATTAAATAAATATTTTCTTATCATATAAAACAATAATTAATTATTCACAAATAATATTACAGAATCACAATTATGACAACCAGGCCGTTCCTAGGAAAGAGGGGGCTTTTCAATAAGGATTTCTCCTCATCTGGTAGCGCAATTAGGTGACCAAACCTCTCCTTAGATGTAACTTTCTAGACATTGCCAATAATGTTATCTAATAATATTATTCAAATAATATAAATTATTGATCTGATAATGGAAAATACTGTGCAGTGAGAATTATTGAAACAACAATAATATAAAATATCAACGTAGCAATTATTGAATCAAAAAAATAAAATATTAAAAAGTAATTAGTAACAATTATTGAGTAGTGCCTTCTTACGTAAGAATCAATAATTCAAAAATCGTATGCAATCTGCAGTGTAATCTTTGTCATGCGACCACGTGTATTACTATATTTTAATCACGGTATTCTAACAACGGTTAATTACTTGTAATAATAACTACGTTAGTTATTTATAAAAACTCAAACTTGTTGTTTTCTTCATCCGGCAGTTATTACATTATGAGGCCCACGAATGGTCGCAATCAAATCATACTGAATATTCCCCGACAACAAGAATATTCCACGACCAAACGAATATTCCCCGACAAAAAATAAATATTTTATAACCACTTGCTTATTTTGTAAAATTTGCACATTCCACCCATAACCAAAGTATTATATCAAATTAACTCCTTATTATTTCAAGATAATAAATAGAGAAAATTTAATTTTTATTCATAATAAGATGGGGTCTTACAACCTCCCCTCCTTATAAAATTTCGTCCTCGAAATTGACGTACGTACCTGGTATTTTGAAAAGGTGAGGGTACCTCGCTTTCATTTCTGATTCCAACTCCCAAGTTATTTTCTCAATAGCATGGTTCCTCCACAAAACCTTGACTTGTGGTATAACCTTTGTTCGTAGGATATGCTCTTTTCTATCCAATATCTTGACATATATCTCCTCGTACGTTAAATCTTCGGCTATCTAAATGCCCGGTTCTACTTAATAATAATGTGGTTTGGGTCTTTCACATATTTACGAAGCATAGATATGTGAAAAACATTATGAACACGAGACATACTTGGAGGTAATGCGAGTCTATAGGCCACATTTCCTATTCGGTCAAGAATCTCAAATGGATCAATAAATCGTGGATTGAGCTTTCCTCTCTTCCCAAATCTTGTAACTCCCTTCCATGGAGTAATACATAACAGTACATGATCTCCAATATTAAATTCCACGTCCTTTCGATGAAGATCAGCATAACTCTTTTGTAGATCTTGTGAGGTCTTTATACGTTGCCGGATCATTTGAATCTTTTCTGTAGTCATGCGTACTAATTCTGGTCCCAACAACGTTGCTTCTCCCACCTCGTCCTAGCATACTGGAGAATGACACTTTCATCCATATAACGTCTCAAATGGAGCCATGCCTATACTTGTTTGATAACTGTTGTTATAGGAGAATTCCACCAGTGGCAAGTACTTATCCCAACTTCCATTAAAATCTAGGACACAGAGTCTTAATAGATCTTCAAGGGTTTGAATAGTCCTTTCTGATTGCTCATCCATTTGAGGATGGTATGCCGAACTGAATCGTAAATCTGTGCCCATAGCTTTCTGCAAGCTAACCCAAAATCGTGAAGTGAATCTTGGGTCACGATCCAAAACTATGGATACTGGCATGCCATGCAATCTCACAATCTCATTTACGTACATACTAGCAAGATGTTCAAGGGAATAAGTCTCACGTATGGGCAAAAAAAGAGCCGACTTGGTTAATCTATCAACAATAACCCAAATCGCATCTATACCTTGAGAAACCTTGGGAAGACCCATAACGAAATCCATAGTAATGTGTTCCCACTTCCATTTCGGAATCTCAAGTGGTTGCAATGGACCCTTTGGCACTTGATGCTCCGCCTTTACACGTTGACAAGTTAAACACCTCGAGATAAACTCCGCGATCTCTTTCTTCATATTGCTCCACCCAAATGTATGTCGAAGATCGTGATACATTTTGGTACTCCCAGGATGGATTACAAATGGTGTGTTGTGTGCCTCCATCATGATTATGTGCTTCAAGTCAAAATTGTTAGGAATGGAAAGTCTGGAGTTGACTCTAAGTATTCCTTCTTCATCAATTCTTGCCTCCGAAATAGTACCTTCTTGCACTTTCTTTTTCATGCGCATCAGCTCTAGGTCTGTAGCTTGAGCAGCTTTAACTTTATCGATTAAAGTCGGTTCTAATCGTATATTTTCCATCATCACGTGGGTACTTGGAGCCTTTAACTCTATCTCCATCCTTTGTAAGTCGTACAAAATGGGCCTTTGTGTTAACAACATTGCACTCGTACCCGCATACGATCTTCTACTCAATGCGTCAGCTACAACATTTGCTTTTCCAAGTTGATATTGAATGCTATGGTCGTAATCCTTCAACAGCTCGAGCCAACGTCGTTGCCGCATGTTGAGTTCCTTTTGGGTAAAGAAATATTTGAGGCTTTAATGATCCGTATAAATCTCCACTTTCTCCCCATACAGGTAGTGTCTCCAGATTTTTAACGTAAAAATGACTGCTGCCAACTCCAGATCATGAGTAGGATAATTCCTCTCATATTCTTTGAGTTGTCGCGAGGCATAGGCTATGACTTTCCCATGTTGCATGAGAACACATCCTAACCCTTTGCCTGAAGCATTGCTGTAGATAACAAATCCATTCGAACCAGATGGTATTGTCAGAACAGGTGCCGAAATAAGTCTCCTCTTGAGCTCTTGGAAACTCTTCTCGCATTCCTCGCTCCATATGAATTTTGCATCTTTCCGAGTCAGCTGAGTTAATGGAGTAGCAATTCAAGAAAATCCTTCCCCGAATCTCCGATAATAACAAATTTAAGCCCGTAAAAGCTTACGCGACTTTGGTCATGAGCTTTGCTTGGTCCCAACTTTGGATTGCTTCAATCTTTGTCGGGTCAACAGATACTCCATGTTTTGACACCACGTTCCCAAGGAATGCTACTTCCTTAAGCCAGAACTTGCATTTTTTCAGCTTGGCGTATAGCTTGTTGTCACGAAGTCTTTGAAGTACCAGCTTCAAATGGTGCTCATGATCTTCACGGCTTTTGGAATAGATGAGGATGTCATTAATAAAGACAACAACGAACTGATCCAAATATTCCTTGAATACACGGTTTATCATATCCATGAAAGCAACATGAACATTAGTCAATCCAAAAGACATGACTAAGAATTCATAATGCCCGTACCGAGTTCTGAAGGCAGTCTTTGGAATATCCTCAGTTTTAATCTTCAGTTGATGATATCCAGAATGAAGATCGATCTTTGAAAAGTATTGTGCTCCTTGCAACTGGTCAAACAGGTCATCAATGCGAGGTAGTGGATACCTATTCTTGATGGTGACATGGTTTAATTCTCGGTAGTCAATACAAAGTCGCATACTCCCGTCTTTCTTCTTTACAAATAAAATAGGAGCACCCCAAGGAGATGTACTAGGACAAATGAAACCGATGTCTAATAATTCCTGTAGTTGGACTTTTAACTCCTGAAGTTAAATAGGAGCCATTCGATATAAGGTTTTAAAAATGGGCTTTATACCCGGTTCAAGATCAATAAAGAATTCAACTTCAAGCTCTGGGGGTAGACCAGGAAGTTCTTTAGGAAATACGTCAGGAAATTCATTAACAACAGGAATATTATTTAAATCTGACATGTTTTTGTTCAAGTCCATAATATGGGCTAAGAAAGCTTGACATCCGTTTTTTAATAAACGAATAGCTTTATAGCTTGATATGACCGTGATTGATTTTAGTGGTTTAGTTGCTTGAATTCATATAACAAGTTGGTTAGGAATATGAAAACTAACAACCTTACGAAAATAATCAATTTTGGCATGATGAGTGGTTAACCAATCAATCCCTAAAATCACATCAAATGCAAGTATATCTTTAAAGAAATAAGATCAACAGGTAATGTGATTGTGCCAACTTGGATCAAGCAAGATTTATAAACTATAGATTTAATGAAGGTTTCACCCAACGGAGTTTCAACAGATAAGTTAAAGTCCAATTTCTTCGGAGTCAAGTTTAAATGTTGAGCACAAGTAGGAGAGATAAAAGAATGGGTAGAACCGGTATCTAGTAAGGTATAAACTTCACAAGAGTTCAAGATTAGCTTATCCGTGATCACCTCATTTGGGTTTCTCGCATTTTGGCCAGTCACGACAAACGCCCTTCCTTGAACCACCGACTTTGTTTTGTCCATAGTCACCTTTAGTATAGCAATCCCAGTTGGACTTAACTTTGCTATCGGACAAAATCGGGCTATGTGACCGTCTTTTCCACAATTGAAACACACCTTGGAAGGCTGTGAACAGTTTGGACTTATGTGTCCCTCCTCTCCGCATTTGTAGCATCTAACTGGTGGTCGTTCTCCTCCCCTAGAATTTGTTACTGGTGCTGGTGCTTTCCATGTCTTCCCGTCATCGTTAAATCTCCTCTTTCTAAAATTTCCACTTGACTAACCTCTCCTATTATCATGGCCACGATTACCACCCGAGTGTTTATCGATTTTTTCCGTATTTTTCCCTCCTCGCTGGTTATCATCGCTCCGATGACTGCTGTCACCGGTATGGCCCTGGTTGTGGTCCCTCGATTGAGTATACTCATTATCACGCTCTAATAATTGAGCCCTGTTGACAACATCTGAATACAGAGAAAATTTATGAGAGATAAGGTATTGGCGAATCTCGGGTCTTAGACCTCTCAGAAACATCCGCGACATACGTTCCTCATTCTCTACCAAATGAGGTGCAAACCTGGATAACTCCGCGAACTTCGCCTCGTACTAAGACACCGTCATGTTGTTCTGTTCCAGTCTAATAAACTCTACCTCCTTTATATGATGAATACTTTCAGGAAAGTACTTGTCATTGAACAGCTTCTGAAATCTTTCCCAAGACATGTTGAGTGCGGCTGGCTGGGTGCGCTTCACAGATTCCCACCAGTAATCCGCCTCACCACGGAACATAAAGGTGGCGAATGGAACCTTATGTTCCTCAGTGCATCCCAAGACATCGAATATCTTGGTAATTTGCTTGACCCACGTTTCCGCCTTAATCGGATCCGTTTTTCCAAAGAACTCAGGTGGTCCCAACTCCTTGAACTGCTTGGCTGTGACAAACCTCGCGTTGCTATCATTTCCACCTGTATTTTGTACACGAGTCTCCCTCGTCTGATTTTTCATGAACTACAAAATGCTCCTAAACATTCCATCATTCATCGTTTGCTCGGTAGTGTTGTTTACAGGAGGAATATTGCCTTCCTGTTGCACGTTCTCTTGGTTGGTAATCAAAGGTTGTTCCACAGTCTCATAGACTCCATTGTTAACGTCCTCAGCTACCATTCTTAAAAACTGCCATAAAACAGGGGTTAATTAAACAAATTAACATATCACATAATATCCCTATATTATGACCGACCAACAAATAAGCTTAGGTATGACACACTAGCGAAGGATTTACTCATCTCTCCCCTCCTAGTTCTATTCCCCGATCTCCGCCAGAGAACATATCCCTAAGCTTTGATACCAACTGTGACGCCCCCAAAATAGGTATACATCACCCATTCTGACTCGCCAAAAACATGGTACAGAAAAACAATTACAACTTTATTAATACAATTGCCGTGTAAAGTACGACAACACATACTGTGAGTTTAAATACAAATATCGTCTTCTAGACAATATTAACACCCAAATAAAGTCCTCATTACAATTATTGATGTACTATTTTACAAAAATAGTGAGGACTGTTAAAACAACTGTCTAGGACCATCACTCTATACCCCAACTGGTTCCTGCTATGTTCTCGCTTCCTGAGAAGAAAAAATGGACAAAAAGGAAAAGGGCGAGCTCAACTAATCTAGTAAAGAATATTATGACTAAGATTATACAACAAATTATCCTTAGTCTTCAACAGGGAAAAATCTGATAGAATATAATCGATAACAAGTTTTAAAACAACAACTACAGCGGAAACAACAATTCATTAGAAGAGTTAAGTAGAGAATGAAATCTACTATCATCTATGAATTTAAAAGTCCATCATCAATATTTTATCACTGTAACATCAATCATATATACATCTTTGCATTACTACGGCCAAAGATATTCATTTTATATCACTGAGTTGGTCATGTTCAACTCATCACCTGTTCATCTTTGCACTACGGGCCAAAGATATTCATCAAGTAATCATTCATCTTTGCACTACAGGGCAAAGATATTCATCAAGTACCACCATTAAGGACTGAGGATGATGAAAAACATTTTAGAGAACGAATCCAAAGAAGATGAAGGACAAATATTAGGGATTCGTATTTTGGTTTATCCAAATTCAATAATACTCCATAATAACCAAGTGTGAGGTAGAATTCAAAAATAAAGATCAAAACATGGATACAATCAAAGATAATAACCATAAAAGACATCCGGGACTAAAAAGAGAAAATTTCATTTTTTATGAATATAGTGCCGATTCGTGAATAAGGTCGATATACGTGAATAGTACCGTATACGTGAATAGTAACCCCGACACAAAAGTTCCAAATTTGATTAAAAAGTTCAAACCAATATTTCAGCATAATGATATTGAAGAAAATAATATCATTTTCAGAAGAAAATAACATCCCTTACCTCAAAGAATCAATACTTCGGAATGAAAGGTCGGAAGTGATGCTGAATGAAAATTGTACTGAGCAGCAACTCTCAAAGTATCTAAATACTCACAAAATACGCTCAATAATATAGAGTGAGAAAGAGAGAAAGCTTATGTTTCTGGTGTGATTTTCAATTCTAACTTAGCCCTCTATTTATAGGAAAATGTTAACACCAAGCAGCACATAAACCGCCACCGATGGCTTTTTACTCGCTACTATTGCCACCCACCATATTTGAAATAAAATTCAAAGACATTTCTTCACCAACCACAAGTAGGGTCCACTCAATTCTAGAATTTTCCACCAAAATCATTTATAAACCTAATTTTTGAATCACCACCTCTTAAAATTCATAACAAATCATACGTTCATTTTTAGCGGTTCAAAATTTGTGGACATATACTCAACTTATATATGTATAACATATCCAAAAATCACAACGATCCAACTACGATTAAAAAATTATAACTCATTTAATATATCATAAAAATACTTATTTGATTTTTAATACCTCCATTCCAACAAAAATACTGATAAAACACCTCAACATTAATTCCTTCAATTATAACCACATAAAATAAATCCATCATTTATATCCGCATCAAATAAATATTTTCTTATCATATAAATCAATAATTAATTATTCACAAATAATATTACAGAATTACAATTATGATAACCAGACCGTTCCCAGGAAAGAGGGGGCTTTCCAATAAGGATTTCTCCTTACTGACGCGCAATTAGGTGACCAAACCTCTCCTTAGACAGAACTTTCTAGAAATTACCAATAATGTTATCTAATAATATTATTCAAATAATATGAATTATTGATCTGATAATGGGAAATACTGTGCAATGAGAATTATTGAAACAACAATAATATAAAATATCAACGCAACAATTATTGAATCAATAAAATAAAATATTGAAAAATAATTATCGTAATAATTATTGAGTAGTGCCTTCACGTAAGAATCAATAATTCAAAAATATCATGTAATACCGTGGTAATCTTCTTGTGCAACCACGCCGTATTATTATATTTTAACCACGGGGTATTCCAACAAATGCTAAACTCAGAATAACTACGCCGTTATTTATAAAAACTCAAATTTGTCATTTTCTTCATCCGACAGTTATTCTGTTATGAGGCCCACGAATGGTTGGGCCGTCGTACGAATATTCCCTGACAACAAGAATATTCCACGACCAAACGAATATTCCCCGACAAAAAATGAATATTTTATAACCACTTGCTTATTTTATAAAATTTGCACATTCCACCCATAACCAAAGTATTATATCAAATTAAATCATTATTATTTCAAGATAATAAATAGAGAAAATTTAATTTTTATTCATAATAAGATGGGGTCTTACAATTGCACTACTAACCCAATTCCAGGATGTGTTTGCATGGTCTCACGAAGACATGGTGGGTTTGTCCACTGACATTTTCCTTCACCGCTTTCCCATTAAGGAGGGATTTAAGCCAGTCAGGCAGAAGCTCAGGCTATTGAAACCCGAGTGGAGTTTAAAGGTGAAAGAAGATATTGTGAAACAATTTCAAGCTGGCATTATCATGGTGTCCACATATCCGGAAATGATATCCAACATTGTTCCTGTGCCTAAACCATGAGGAAAGGTGCGAGTTTGCGTGGATTATAGGGATTTGAATAAAGCTTGCCTTAAAGATAGCTTTCCCATGCCCTTTATCCACATTCTCATTGACAATACTACTCAATACGACATGTACTCCTTTGCGGATTGCTTCGCGGGGTATCATCAAATTATGGTCGCTAAGGAGGATCATGAGAAAACTGCTTTCATCACGCCTTGGGGAACCCTCTGCTACAGAAAGTTATCATTCGGCCTCATCAATGCCAGGGAAACCTATCAACGAGCTATGATGGCTCTTTTCCATGACTTAATGCATAAAGAGATAGAGATATACGTGGATGACATCATTGTCAAATCCCGAAGGGAGGAAGACCACTTAGACCATCTCAAAAAGCTTTTCAACAGGTTGCGTAAGTATAACTTGAAGTTAAATCCAGCCAAGTGTGCCTTTGGTGTTAAATTAGGCAAGTTTCTAGGTTTCCTAGTCAGCCACAAAGGGATTGAGCTGGATCCCACCAAAATCCAGGCCATTAAGGAAATGCCCATTCCTCAAACAAAGAAGGAAATACGGGGATTTTTGGGAAGAATCAACTTCATTAGCAGGTTTATTTCTCAACTCACAGCAACCTGTGAGCCCATTTTCAAATTGTTAAGGAAGAACTCCTCCATGAAATGGAACGATGAGTGTCAAAAAGCCTTCCTTACAATCAAAGAGCAGCTGGTTAACGCTCCTATTTTGGTACCTCCCAGGGATGATGTGTTAGGGTTGTAATATTCATGAACGCAATCAAATTGCATAAAATAAGCGGAAACGTGTAAAAATCAGAGTTTAAAAATTTTACAAACCATAAACCCGGATCATCCTTTATGCAAAATTATTAATTAAACGAAAAGATAAAGAATAAAATCATACCCTTGAAGATCGAGCTTCCTCAGGTACAAGTTCACCTCCAAATCCTTTTGCGTTCAACTTGAATCCACCGGGTTTGGTTCTTTCCTTTGATCAACGTTAGCCACCCAAGTGTTTGGCCTCTAGAGGTGATCCACCAAGAAAGAATAAAGATTCAAGAAGATGGGTGTTTGACAAAACTCTAATTTTTCTATCTCTCATAGAAAAAGGATCGTACTCTCCAACAATTGGAATCAAGTCTGTTGTGAAAAAGTCAACAACCTCTACACCCATAATAAGACTCCTCTTATTTATAGATGTGAGCAACCCTCCTTAGCAATTAAGGAATTGGGTTTTATTTTAATTAATTAAAATCCTTTAATTAATTAGGCTCCCAATCTTATTAGGAATAATTAATTAAACTCTTTTAATTAATTAGCCTCCTAATCTTATTAGGATATTTGAGAGTACTTTTATTAATTAATTCCCAAACTCCTTTAGGAATTAAATAAAATAGTAGTAATAATAATAATAAGACTTCTCTTATTAATTTATATTTAATATTTCCAAAATATTAAATAATAATATTAAGCTATTTAATTTATTCTATCACCATAGATTAAATTAAATATACTTAACTTATTATTACGATTATGCCATTAACTTCTTAAATAATTATTCTTCCTTTTATGGTGTGACCCTTTAGGTTCTCCACATTAAACCTAAGTTATGAATAAATCAATTAGAACAATTCTAATCTTATTTAAATAAATAAATAAATTATTAATTTATTTAAATAAATAATATTTATTCTACAATAGGATAAGCCTCCTAGCGATCAACGACTTTCCGAGATATATAGATTTCAACATTAATCATAAAAGAACCTTTGAGTAAATAGTTATCAGACAATTCAATCCTTCCACCATACAATGTCCCAATTAAATATAAGACATGGAATTCTTTGTCAAGTCTTATTTTATTTAATTATATGCATTTCGACTCTTAAATGCACAACTCAAATAATGCAAATTAGAAACTCCTTTCTAATTTCATTTTCGCCGCCAAGGAGACCATTGGATTGTCATTTATCGAATCACATAGGACATTTCTCTTCTTTTACTAGAAGTGGTAGATTCTTTATTGATCATACATTATCTCCATGTACAACTTATTATACCCAATTATACCCTTTGATATACCCTAAGGGTCTTAAGGAATAAGTCAAAGTATAACTCATCATACACAAGATACTATGATAATCTCAAGTCCAATGATCACTTATACTACTATCACTACAGGAATTCCTATTGACAGGCAAGTAAAACTCCATTAGGTATTCCTTAGCGAGCCACGTTCAGTGAACTTATTCTCTAATAAGCACCTACATACTTGCTTTAGTGTCTCCACACAAATGATCATGAGATCAATCATCCTCATCCAATGAGCAAGCAACGTATGTACCAATCTATTCGGATTCAATAATCCCCAATTTAGTAATCCAACGATTTGGAACTATTTTAGCTTTAAGCTTTCTAAGAATTTAGATCTCATTAGAATGATCATCATCATTATTCTAAAAGCATTGCTTAAAACTATAGGTTTATCACATATTATAAAACAACATCATGTAGACAATTAAAAGCCTTTAATAAATTAATACTTTTTATTAATAAATGAATAAGATTGTTACAAAGTATATGCTTTATCATCAAACATGATTGGCTTGTGTGCATACTACTTTCAATCTCCCACTTGCACTAAAGCCAATCGTCATGATAACTCATACCTTTCTTTTATAAGTGACGATTATCCTGCTGTTGGATAAGCTTTAGTTAATGGATATGTAATGTTGTTCTTGAGAGTCCACTATCTCTATAGTGATTTCCCATCTTTCAATGATTCCTATAATCAATTGAAAGTACCACAATACATGTTTAGATCCAAGATGAGACTTAGGAACTATTCCTAGTTCTGTAATGAACTTTTCATCCAAACAATCAACTTGCAGCTTCATTTATTGCTATATACTTTGTCTTTATCACTAAACCAGCAACTCTTTGCTGTTTGGAACCTTTTCAATTCACTGCACCATCGTTCAAGGTAACAATTTACCTTAAAGTGGATTTTCTGTCGTCTTGGTCTATCTAAAAAATGTGAGTCTGTTAAGCTCTCTAGTTTTAATTTAGACCCACCATGAATATGATCACAAACTTAGTTCCAGTTAAGTACTTTAAGATATTTTCACTGTCTCACAGTGAACTTCTCCAGAATATGACTGATCAGCATCAGGTCTCATACATTTCATTGCATACATGATAGTTACTCATGCGATCTCTCTTTTTGGAGTCAATGGGGACTATTAAGAGAGATACACTCCATGTCTCATAAACATGAGACATATCTTGGAGTTTGCCATGCTAAATGACTTTAGCATCAAATGAATATAAGTTCATTGGGTTAACTCGAACATCCTTTTAAATCTATCTATATAGATTTTTATCCCTAATTTAGATACTTTTCCCAAATCATTCATGGAAGAATGTTTAGACAAATTTATCTTTACTGATTGTAGCATTAGTATGTCATTCCTTATCCGTAGTATATCAACATATAATACCAGGAATGTCATGGCGCTCCCACTGACCCTTCTGTGCACACTAGGTTCATTCTTGTTTTTGATAAAATCAAACTTTTGATTGTCTCATCAAAACGAATGTTCCATATTTGAGAAACTTGATTGAATCCATTTCTCTGAGTGTCTACAACTCTTACCTCATCGTATGTAACTGGATCATCATCTTCTATGATACGTACCTCATCATCATCATCCATGATGAATCCATATCTCCCAGGTATCTTCGATACTATTCTAGATTTACGATTCGGTTGTGGTACAATAGGTCAATCTACAAGTTCCTCTTATTTGACTTATAGTGTTTTGTGGTTCTTGAACTCTTCAAGATTTATTATCCTCCCACTATCCCCTTCAATGATAAACATCTTTATCTTAGAAAGCAGCGTGTTTCACAACAAACACCTTTTTTCCAAGTAGGATTATAGAACATATACCCTAAATTTGCTTTAGGATGTCCCACAAATTTGTACTTGTCAAATCTTGTCCCAAGCTTATCCTTTGAAAACCTTTTCACATAACTTGGACAACCCCTTATCTTAACATACTTAAGATTAGGAATCCTCCCTGTCCATAAGTTTTATGGAGTCTTGGGCCGAATTTTGAGGCTACCTTTTTCGTAGATATACAGCCATTTCTAGGGCATGACCCCAGAGAGATACTGGAATGTTGGTAAAATCATTATGGACCGTACCATGTCCAACAAGGTACGATTTTTTTGTTCAAATACATCAATCAATTACTACGTATCATGAGTCCATTATGAGAAAACCAGATTTAGAAACTCATTGCACAAGTATTTATTCCTTGATCTAATCAAAGAATCTTAATACTTTTCCAATTTGTTTCACTTCTGAATTCTTTGAACCTTTCAAATAATTCACACTTGTATTTCAGCAAATACACACATTCAATTCTTTGAATGATCATCTCCTTTTCTTATACTAGTTTGTTCAATTTGTAAAATTATTTTCACGTAAGTCAAGTATACAAAATCCATTAAGTAATATTCCAGTTCTATACAAAACATTATTATTATAAATAGAACAGCGATTGTTCTTAAATATAATACCAAATTTCATTGTCCAATAACAAAATGAAAATAATGTTTCTAACGAGAACTGGAATATAATAACAACTTATTGACTTAATAGATCTGTCTGTAGGCATTGCTAAATTATAAGTTTCTATGACTAATGTAGCAACCTTTACTTCATTTCCCACACATAGGATTACATATCTTTGTTTAGCTTTCTACTTCTGCTTGGTCCCTTCATAAATCTATATTTATGATAACCAAAGCTGGTATCCAATACCCAAGTAGAATCTTGACTTAAATAAAAATTTATTTTAAATCATGAACAAAATTGTATTTGTAACCAAAACTTCACTAAGCTTCGTCTGGTTATCCTCTGCAAGATGCTTCTTGCAGTTTCTTTCCAGTGTCCAGGCTTATTGCAGTGGAAGCAAACTCCTTTGCTATCCGTATCAGTTTTGTTCTTATTATCCTTTGTATTTGCCTTTCCATTTACCTTCTTTGAATCGTTCTTCTTTTCAGAAGATCATTTGACCCTACCAGTAAGACTTGGTCTTTCTTGGTTGGAAAGTGACTCTCAACATTTTTCAACATGTTAAGCAAATTAGTGAGGCTGATATCTAGCTTGTTCATATGAAAAATTCACAACAATTGTGAAAGGAGTCCGGGAGTGAGTGCAAGATCAAATCTTGGCTCAACTCTCCATCCATGACAAAACTAGTTGTCCTAATTGATCAATCAAATTGATAATGTTAAGGACTTTTATCTGTACTGTAGTGTCATCGGTCATTCTAGATCGGAAGAGCTCCCTAGATATCTAATACCCAACAATCCTACTTTCCTTACTATCAACTACTTGATATGAAGGAATATAGTAGGAGCATCCATAGTTGCATGCTGACGGTGAAGCTCGTTACTCATGGATGGGAGCATGATGCATTGAGCCAACTGTGAATCATTTTGCCACTTTTTAAAAGTAGCAATCTCTTCCTCAGAGGCATTGCCTGCAACCATTGCAGGGATAGGTGTATTAAGGACATAAGATAGCTTTTCAACCGTGAGAACTATTCTCAATTTCCTTAACCAATCCGTTTAATTTTGTCCGATTAAATATCATCTATTATGCTTCGCAATGATAGTAATTTAGACATTGTAAAATTCTATAAATGAATTTATAATTAACAACATTTTAACATACATTCTTTTATTAATTACCAAAATAAATTAGGTCTTGTTTTAAATTGGTATCTCCCACTATTTTCTTCAAACTATATTACCCTCACTTATATAGTTCGATAAAATCTAATTAAAGATTTGCTAGTGAGAATAAGGATCCCATTTCAAATGTATATAGCCTTGTGGTGACACAACAAACTATATATAAATAAATAGGTAGACAACTCTTGTCAATTACATCAACTATGCAACTCCTTGTATTTTGTCTCTTAGATTATAATGGTCAAGTGTGTGCACATCCAAACTAAAATGATCCAAGTTAAGTCCAACCTAGCACTATATATTCAAAAAAGAAAAATATTATCTTTGTGGTGACACAACAAAACAATATTATTCAATTTTCTTTATAAGCATCAAATGTGATAAATTAATATCTTAAATACTTAATACTTGCCTTGTGGTGACACAACAAACTCATATTAAATATTTAATACTCTATTAATTTTATCATGCTAGAAGGCGACGTTCGATATTCCAAATATCTTTGAACGCTTAGGACTTAATATAAAATATTTGAGGGGTTTGTTATTAATTTGTCTCAACTTGTTTAGCGCACATGCACATATAGAATACTATATTCTACCCGGATTGATTATGGACTTTTATTCTAGTTTGGTTCACTAGAGCCACCAAGTGAACCAAAAGGTCAAACCCTAGGGGTGCAAGAATTAATATTTAAATATAACTATTACATTTAAACACGGGCTCCATTACAAATGGGTATTCAAGTGCTCCTTGTTACTTGATCTTCAATTTTTCAAAATTAATTCTAACTATTCCTATTACAAAACTATTTAAAAATAAATAAAAACCTTGATCAACAGTCAAAGGGAAGTACATAGAAGGGAGATAGAATTTACATTAAGAAAAAATTAGAGAAGACGAGATACGCAGACCCCATTTAATAAAACCCATACAGTCATGCATCCAACTAAAATAAAATCCTATCACATTGGTCAATAATCCATAATCAATCCCATTTATTATCATGCACATCACCATATGCATCAATAAATAATATTCATCTCATGAATAATAAACATTCAATATATATATTGATATCATTTAATGGGAAAATTTAGTTAGTATAAAATCTAATTTTGAATTAAAATAAACTCCTTTATTTTAATCCAAATTTAAATCAAAATAAACCTTTTTATTTTAATTTATCCAATTTTGAATAAAATAAACTATTGTATTTTAATCAAAATCTTTAATCAAAATAAACTCATTTATTTTAATTAATTATGGAATCCAATTCCATGAAAAAAACATTTATTAAAGGAAACACGAATCACTTTCCTATTCACAAATAAACTCTTTTATTTTGAATAATATGAAATCTTATTTCATATCTAAATAAACTCCTTTATTTAAGGAAATATGGATTCTCTTTCTTATTCACAAATAAACTCTTTTATTTTGAATAATATGAAATCTTATTTCATATCTAAATAAACTCTTTTATTTAAGAAAATATGGATTCTCTTTCCTATTCACAAATAAACTCTTTTATTTTAAATAATATGAAATCTTATTTCATATCTAAATAAACTCTTTTATTTAAAAAATATAGAAACCAATTTCAACTCCAATTAGTTATCATGGAATTTAATTCCAACTCTAATTAGTTAGCATAAAATCTAATTTTGAAATTAAAATAAACCTTTTTGTTTTAATATTAAAATAAACCTTTTATTTTAAGATTAAAATAAACATTTTATTTTAATAATAAAATAATTAAAAATATTATATATTATAATATTTTTATTAACCACGTGGCCACCTCGTGCAAAGAATCAATGATTCACGTGAACTTAAGTAATATATTATATTAACTTAAGTAAGCATATATCATTTATGATTTAGGTGAATCAGATTCACGTGGCCAGATTTCGGTTATAAATAACATGTTCCCTTGAGCATTCAAATATATATCATATATATGAATTACGGTATTTAAACAGGCTTCACGAAATTTCCAAAGACTTCCGAAAAATTTATTTTCAACAGGCTTTGCAAATTTATTTAACTTATTATTACAATTATGCCATTAACTTCTTAAATAATTATTCTTCCTTTTATGGTGTGACCCTTTACGTTCTCCATATTAAACCGGTTGTGAATAAATCAATTAGAACAATTCTAATCTTATTTAAATAAATAAATTAAATTATTAATTTATTTAAATAAATAATATTTATTCTACAATAGGGATAAGCCTCCCTAGCGATCAACGACTTTCCAGATAATATAGATTTCAACATTAATCATAAAAGAACCTTTGAGTAAATAGTTACCGTACAATTCAATCCTTCCACCATATAATTTACCAATTAAATATAAGACATGGAATTACTGTCAAGTCTTATTTTATTTAATTATATGTATTTTGACTCTTAAATGCACAACTCCAAATAATGCAAATTAGAAACTCCTTTATAATTTCATTCTGCCTTACCCAAGAACTACTAGGTTGTCATTTATCAAATCACATAGGATATTTCTCTTCTTTTACTAGAAGTGGTAGATTCTTTATTGATCATACATTATCTCCATGTACAACTTATTATACCCAAGCATACCCTTTGATATACCCTAAGGGTCTTAAGGAATAAGTTAAAGTATAACTCATCGTACACAAGATACTATGATGATCTCAAGTTCAAGAATCACTTGTACTACTATCACTACAGAATTCCTATTCGATGCAGCAAGTAAAACTCCATTAGGTATTCCTAGCGAGCCAATGTTAAATTGAACTTATTCTCTAATAAGCACCTACATACTTGCTTTAGTGTCTCCACACAAATGATCATGAGATCAATCATCCTCATCCAATGAGCAAGTAACGTATGTACCAATCTATCCGGATTCACTAATCCCCAATTTAGTAATCCAACGATTGGGAACTATTTTAGTTTTAAGCTTTCTAAGAATTTAGATCTCATCAGAATGATCATCATCATTATTCTAAAAGCATTACTTAAAACTATGGGTTTATCACATATTATAAAACAACATTATGTAGATAATTAAAAGCCTTTAATAAATTAATACTTTTTATTAACAAATGAATAAGATTGTTACAAAGTATATACTTTATCATCAAACATGATTGGCTTGTGTGCATACTACTTTCATGATGTTCCCCTGTTCATGTACCTGTCCATTAATGACATTGTTATGGGCTGCATGCTGGGGCAAAAAGATGATAGAGGCCAAGAACGAGTTATCTATTACCTTAACAAAAGATTCAGTAGCAGTGAACAAAAGTACACTCTGATTGAGAAGACTTGTTGTGCTTTAGCATGGACTTCCATGAGGTTATAACATTACCTCCATGGTCACACAACTCATCTCATATCCCACGTGGATCCCCTCAAGTATGTGTTCAATAAGCCCATACTAAATTGTTAGCTGTCCAGATGGCAGTTGATCCTACAATAGTTTGACATTGTCTATGTGACGCAAAAATCTATCAAAGGTCAAGAAATTGCGGATCAACTGGCCGCCGCACCTGCAGGGGACTTTAAACCGTTGGAAAAATACTTCCCCGATGAAGGGGTAATGGCAGTTCAGCAACACCATCAGTACGATGCATGCCATACATGGGAAATGTATTTCGATGGAGCTGTTAACATAGAAGGTGCTGGAGCTGGAGCAGTTCTAGTATCTGGTACGGGAGAGTAGTATCCCGTCGTCGTCAAATTATAGTTTGTCAGCACCAACAACATAGCTGAGTATGAAGGCTGTATCATGGGGCTAAAACTTGCCCGTTCAAAGGGCATCAGGCGGTTAACTGTCTTTGGGGATTCAGAGTTGGTAATCAAAAAATCCACAGGAATCTATCAAACCAAAGAATTACATTTGCTGCCTTACCATCGACGAGTTTTACAGATAGCTTTGGAGTTTGAAGAAATCTCTTTTCTACACATTCCTCGTAATAGGAATGATTTTGCGAATGCACTAGCAACGTTGGCCTCATTGATTCACATACCTGACAAGGAAAACATGCCAAACATCACATTTGCTATGCAAAAAGCCCTAGCTTATGGGAACTATGTTAGAGAAGTATCAGATGAGCTACCTCACATCCACAACCCTTGGTATCAGCACATTAAGGAGTATCTGCGAGATGGATCTACACCCGCTGAGGTGAGCCTGACTGAAAAGAGACGGATCCATCGACTTGCTATGAAATTCTACTTGAGCAGAGATGTACTCTACAAAAGAGATGCAGGAATAGGTCTCCTCAGATGTCTGGACAAAGACCAAGCTCAAAGGCTCATGGATGAGATCCATGGTGGAGTATATGGCCCACACATGAGCGGACCCCTACTTATCAAGAAAATCCTCAGAACAGGGTATTATTGGCTTAAGCTCAAAGCTGATTGTGAGGATCGCGTCAAGAGGTGCTATCAATGCCAAATTCATGGGAATGCTATCCACGCCCCTCCTAGGGAACTCCACAATATGAGTTCGCCATGTCCCTTCTCAATGTGGGGAATGGACGCGATAGGGCCCATCGAGCCCAAAGCCAGTAATGGACATCGATTCATATTCACCATGATCGACTACTTCACCAAATGGGTAGAAGCAGTCTCCTTCCCCAGGGTTACCAAAGAAGTCATCATTGCTTTCATCAGAAACAATATCGTCTGTCGATATAGACAACTAGAGGTCATTGTGTCAAACAATGCTAAAAATGTGACGCCCCCAAAATAGGTATACATCACCCATCTTGAGTCGCCAAATACCATGTACAAAATTCAAATACAACTGTCGTGTATAATACGACAAAACATAAATTGAGAGTTTTAATACGAATATTGTCATCTAGACAATATCCACACTCAATGGAGTCTTCATTACATTTATTATCACACTATTTTATAGAATAGTGAGGACAACTATGACACCATCTCGGACCATTACTCCGTTCCCCGACTAGTCCCTGCTACGTTCTCATTTCCTGAAGAGAACAATGAAAGCAAAAGGGTGAGCTCAACTAGCCCAGTAAGAAATATTATGACTAAGATAATGCAGAATAAATTATCGTTAGCCTTCAACAGTGTTAAACTGATAAAATATAACAAACATCAAGTTTAACTGCAACGGAACAAGCAATCCACTAGAAGAGACAAGTAGAGAATAAAATCTACTATCTTCTATGATTTAAAAAGGTTTTTCATCACTTTTATCGCTGAGACTCAACATAATAAATAATCCACATCATCCCTGCACTACGGCCAAGGATATTCATTAGTATCACGACCAAAAATTATCCATGCACTACGGGCCAAGGATATTCGTGTTTTCATCAATGGTCATGATCATGCCAACAACTGTCCATCAATGCACTACGGGCCAATGAGGACTTTTACCACATCATTTGTAACATTACGGTTATATGATTATATTCTAATAATCCTCGGTCATAATCATACCAAGTCCATCTATGCACTACAGGCCACAGATGACTTTCAACATAATATAAACATGAGGATGATGACAATGATATTCAATAAAACAAGTTCAAGGATAAATTTTTAAAGATTTATAATTTAATTTATGCAGAAATCAATAACATCCAAATTGTCAACATGATACTGCTTTGTGGAGTAAAATTCAAGAATAATATTATACCAAAAATAATTTGAACTGATAACGAACCAATTTTTATAATGAATAGTACTCCGAGTAAATAGTACTCGAGTGAATAGTACCCCGTAATAGTAATTCAGGAATAGTAACCCCGTGAATAGTATTCCGGCATGAAAAAGTTAAAACTTATCAAAAATGCTCAGAATAATATTTCCATGAAATGATACTGGATGAAGAGCAAATATCAAGGATATTCTACTAATTTCATGGAGTATAGAAACCAAAACTATAACAAAACGAGTATAGAATTCAAAATCTTAAACGAAATAATATTACTTACATACTACAGAGTATGGAAGAAAATATTATTTCAAGCGAATATTGAACAAAAATAACATCCCTTACCTTGAAAAGAAGAGTATTCCAACTGGTATAGCGGGGATATTCTTGAAGAAAACTTTTACTGTATTCTACGCTCAAAGCTTTCTAAAAATCTAAAGAAATACGCTCAAGATTATAGAAGAAGAATTCTCTGATTCTGGTGTGATTTTCAATTCTAAATAAGCATCCTATTTATAGGAGAATGGAAAGGATACTATTTGAAATTCTCACGGACTGAACAGGAAAATTTTCGAACGAAGTTCACGGGTTTATCAACATTTAGTATAGGCCAATTAGAAAAAAGATTATCACATGACACTAAATGATATTGACCAATGAGAGATTAGCCTCACTCATATGTTATCAACGGTGATAGCATATGAAATTATTTAGCCAATTAGGTGAAGGCTTTGAAAAAAAATACTACCACCTGCCAAAATCACCCACCAGGACCACCACCACCCACATGTTAAATATATATATATATATATATATATATATATATATATATATATACACCAATATCACCATTAATTCCACCACCACAAATCATACACTACCCACCACTCACATTCATCTGCAGACACATTATATTCCCTCCACCACACCGCTAATATAAATGTAATATATAATCACAACCTCGGTATATATATATATATATATATATATATATATATATATATATATATATATATATATATATATATATAAGAAAATTGAGATAACTTTCTCCCGACGATTTTTGAAAATGAGAAAGTGGGGTCAAAATAATACACCCAAATTTATAACAAATACTTCATAAAAAAAATCCCTCAATATTTTTAACAACGTTTATCATCATTATTATAATTTACAATATTAATCAACCAAAGTCGTTCCTCAGAAAGAGGGGCTTTCAATAAGGATTTCTCCTATCATTGGCGCAATTAGGTGGCCAAACCTCTCCTTGACAGAACATCTAGACATCGTTAATATTGCAAATAATAATATTAATAACTTTTTCATCTCAATTATTGATTTAATAATATATAAAATATCAATAATAATTGAATCAAATAATGTGAGATACTATGCAATAATTACTGTAGCAATAATTGAACAAAACTAAGTGCCTTTTCACGTAAGCATCAATAATCAATATCGTGTGCTACTATGCAACCACGCGTATTACTGTACTTTTAACACTGGGTGTTTCAACAGTTAACGGTAAAACTTTTGCCGTTATTTTCATAACAATAACTTTGTCATTTTCTCAATCCGATTATTATTCCGTTGTAGGGTCCACCAATGATTGTGCCGTTGTGCGAATATTCCCCGACCAATCGAATATTATATAACAACTTACGTACTGTGCAAAATTTATAAATATTACCCACAACTATAACATTATGTCAAATTTACTCCATAATATTTAAAAATGATATTTATAGAAAATTCATCTTTATTCATAAAAGTTGGGGTCTTACAAAAAACCTCAATAACAAAATGATGGAGGAGTTATGCAGTAAATTCCACATCAAACACCTTAACTCCGTCATCTACCGTCCAAAGATGAATGGTGCTGTTGAAGCAGCTAATAAAAATATCAAGAAGATCATGCAGAAAATGTCCGTCAATCACAAAGGATGGCCTGACCTTTTGCCTCTGACTTTATTAGCCTACAGAACTTCAATGCCTACTTCCATTGGGGCAACCCCCTACTCATTATTCTATGGGATGGAAGCAGTGCTCCTCATAAAGGTGGAAATGGAATCCCTCAGAGTGTTGATGGATGCTCAGCTGGATGAAGACCAATGGTTACAAGACAAGTATCACCAATTGTCTTTAATAGAAGAAAGGCGAACTGCGGCTATCTTTCATGGTTAGTTATATCAGCAAAGGATCGCAAGATCCTACAACATGAAAGTCCGGCTACGGCAATTTAAACAACACGACCTGGTTTTGAAGAATATCATTAACAACCAAGATCAATCTAAGGGAAAATTCGCTCCTAATTGGGAAGGCCCGTTTGTTGTCAAGGAGGTATTGACAGAAGGCGCTCTCAGACTACAAGAAATGGATGGCGATGAATTTTCACAACTCATCAACTCGGACACCGTGAAACGATATTATATCTGAGGTTATCATCAAGCAAACATTCTGGTTTTGGATCATCAAATCACCAGTCATTCCGGTTTTCTAACCCTTTTTACATACTCTTCTGTCTCTCAGGGAAACATACACTTCAAACCAGCAGCCTGGTTTCACCTCTTTTCAAACCTTTCACACAATTTTGGTTATCCCCCTAGGGATTTAACCTTATACACCTGCAGTTTATCCTAAAGATGGGATTAAACTTTTCCACGCTTGTAGTTTATCCTGAAGATGGGATCAAACTTTTTCACACTTGCAGTTTGTCCCAATCATGGGAACAAACTTTCTTCTCCCCACAGTATAGCCTGCACATAGGATTCATACTTCTCTTTGGGTGCAATTCGTCTTGAGGGGCGAACTACGTCGACCTGATCTCCCTGATACCCGGGAGTACGTAGGCAACCATATGCTATATTGCCCGGTCGCAATAAAAAAACATTTCTTCCCTTCTTCTACAAAAACAAAAACCACAAAAACACTTATACACCCTTCTTCATCAATAAACCTTCTACACCCATTTACACATTTCACATTCAGCGTTGAACCTCTTACACCAGGTTCGAACTATGCAAACCTGATCTCCTCTTCAATTGGAGTATGTAGGCATCCAATTATGGTTCGGTCTAACCCCCTACCAGAACAAAAATACTTGTCACACGGTACTAGGATCAAACTTCAATCCACCACATTTCATCGGCTTCATACCAAAGGGATGAAACTACCTAACCTCTCCTCACAAATAGGAGATTCGGCGACCATCTAAGCTATGGTTGTGCCTCAAAGAGCAATACCAATCCACAAAAGATGGAATTAACTAGGCTTCTCACAAATAGGAGTACTGGCGACCATCTATGGTGCTGTTAATCTCAGAGAGGAAAAGCCACACTCCTCTCCACATCTACATACGGAAACCAGTCCCAAGACACCAAAGATGGTAGGGATACACACAGATCAATGATCCGTTCTGAAAGATCCTGCGACATCTCAATGTCCACACATCAAGGATGAGCTCAAAATGCATCAAGATCACAAGCCCTGAAGAAACAGGCAAATATTAAGCAAGTATCAAGGCACAACTGAAAGGGAAGTCAATCAAAATATATTTCCCTACCATATATAATAGTGTTTGATATATAAAATATGTGTTGTACATGACAAAATGGCTAAGCTAGTCTGTGCAGGAAAATACAAGGCTATCTACGGATCTGTGTGTATGCGGACTATCAGATCTAACATAGCATCCTTCTCTAAAGAAGGAGGTAACACTGCAAGCTCCTACCCAATGGTATCTACACGAGCTAGCAGATCCGAGGTTAACTGCATGGTGGCATGATGCTCATCAATGTATGCACTCATATCGACAAGGATGCCAGTCGTAAGGGATCTCACTGAAGTACTGTCTGTGACGGCCACATCCCGAGAAGATAGGGCAGCATCCCGCTCTATAATCAATGCATCTCTAGCTGATATGGCCTCGTCTCTCTCTAATAGAGTTGCGTCTCTCCCATTAAGAGCTGTCAACATCAAGGCCCTAGCCTGATCTCTCTCAAAGGTCAGGAGATGTAGACTCTGCCCAGATCAGCATCTTGAATCAATGTCAATCACAAGAGCACTCGTAGTGGGAGAACCCATCATAAATGCTGGCAACCCAGTAGTCAAATCCTCCTCGATGGGAATATTAGCCTCTTCTATAGGCTCCTCATCGTCGGAATCAATCCCCTACACTGTGGATACTACCGCAGCTGATGCAATCTATGTCTCCATCCATGCGGAATACTCTACAGAACAACTCAGATGGCTGATGGAAAACTCAGCTAGCTCTCACTGATCTCAACAGGCATACAACCTGGATCTATCCTCTGCTGATAAGTGGCGAGAAGCGAAGCGTTGACTCGATGCCCCCTCAAAAGGATGGAAGTCCTGGAACTGGTCAAACTAACACATCACGGCTAGCGGGTGGTAAGTGATCATGCCTCTCAAGCCAGCCAGAGGAAGATAATCCATGCCCGGAGCATGAGTGATGAAGATGTAGGGTGAGCTAAGCCCTGAACACGGTAATATAGCAAATGGATCTCTGATCCCTGCCAGGAAGGCTGACCAAGATACAACGTCTATACACTCCGCAGGCTGAAAGGAGTATGACATGGCTATATCATCGGTGAAACAATACCCATGCCATCTGAAAGTGCCAATCTGTCTCAAGTGTGATATAAACCACACGTACAGCATGACCGAGCTTCCTGTAAACACTCCCGTCAGATAAGTAAAGCAGTATATGGCTGACCTCAGAGTCTCTGCTATGATCATCGGTAAGATGGTGTGACCCTCCTTGAGAGCTCTCACTGCCATGATGACTTCTATGTCCAATTCATCCATATGCCGTGGCATGTAGACATACGATAGTACGCACAATAGCAGTACATCTACTCTGTCCAAACGCCAATGATCCTCTGATGTGGTGAAATTCCCGAAATATCGTGTATAACTATCCTCAGAGCCAAATATGTCAAACAGAAAACACTCGGATATAATGTGGCCAGATGTGAGCTCATCCTGCAACACCCTATGCCTCAAGCAAGTAAGGGTCATGAACTGCCTACTCATGTCTCTAATCTCCATATACACGCAAGGTCTGTCCAATGGCAGCATCATCAAACATGCATACTCCTCCAAAGTAGAAGTTAACTCCTAGGTCCCAAATTAGAAAACATGTCTCTCCGATACCCAGTGCTCCGGCATGCCCTCCACGAATCCTGTGGGAACCTGAAACATCAACAGGGTCATAGTATGCTACAACAGATGATCTACAGTCACCCTATCTGATGGTGATATGCTATCATACCATGATCGAGATACCGGATGCCACCAATAATGGTGGGGTATGATCAATACTACGGCTAATCGTCAAGAAGACATCTCAGACGGCGCGTGTCATAAGACCATCCAGGTCAATCATGAATATCTCTGGACATACATACATATGCATAACATAATAACATGCATGATATAATAGATGGAAATATAATATAGGGAATGGAAAACTGTACATACATTCCTAAGTATATCATCATCTAATATATCTCTGTACAGCTAAAATACAGGAAAATGGGGCAAAATTGTCCTACAACTAACAAAGGTCTATCAAAAGAGATAACGAGAATATACATTAGAAGAAGACAATGGTGTCAATATCTACATCATCAATCCTGTCCACCTGATGTAACTCCTCTTAAGTCACTAGATCTCTATCCACAGGGATGTCAGCTTATCTGAGGAGGATCAAGCCTTTGGCAAAGCCATATGAGTCACCGAGGGGCGGTGCATGAGTGGAAGGATCAAAAGTATTTGCCTCTGAAGGATCTCTACCCAAGTGCCGGATAAAGAAATGTGCCCGGTCCAACTGCCGGGTCAAACTGTCAATCTATGTCAAACGAGTCGGATCTCGGACACAGACTAGCCAATCTGTCATCATCACGGATCTTGGAACCATATCCCCCATGAACTGAGTGGCGCGGGTCTGGGCTCCAATGATACGAGGGAACCACCAATGCTGGAACATCTCCTGAGTGCAGGGACCCTCTGATAATGTGAAACCGTCAACACCCAACAATGGGATATAAATGACGGGTGACTGCGAAATAGGCCAATAACACCTGGTAGGAGGCAAGATCGGCATACGAATCTGTCCTATAGAGCTCCCATCCTCCATCTGTGAATAGAGGAATCCTATGGGTGTAAATCACGTGCTCGACACCAGTTGGGTACCCATCCTCAAATCCAATGCTCAAGTGCTCCCCTGAATAGGGAATCCATGTGATGACATTCGCTGTTAACAACTCCAGCTATAGGCGGCAATGAGTGAAACCCTCCGCGACAGGGACCTCCGCCATTATTGAATGATGCCATCTCCTTCCTCGTGGATAGTTATCTAAGCCTAACACACTCATATGACGCAAACATTAGAGCCTCTCATAGGCCCAAAACTACCAACACAAATGAAAAACATCTGCTGTCAGTTAACACTCTTAACATGTACATCAGAAAAGACAAGAGAAATACTCACCAGCAGAAACGGGTAGAATCCTAACCAAGCCTCGGTCAAGCCCTGCGATCACATGCACATTCCTCTGAGGAAATAGGCGAAGGTGTAGGAACCCCAATCATAATCTCCTATACAATCCACGTGTCGAGTGGCGTTGATCAAAGCGAAGGACACCGTAGAAGAGTTATCTGCTATGAAGTAGCCCCTAATGATCATCAGGAACAATCGTCGAAGAATTTGATGCCTGACTCTCACATCATCGGGTATGGGCTCACTTAACAGCCCGCTCATAGCATCTACGCTCAAAGGACCTGTACGAATAGTCCTGGCCTTGAGCTCCTCCGCCGGAACTCTTAACAAGGATCTAACGGAAGTCGGGGTGATATCCGCCATACAAGGCACTGGTGCCCCTCCAAACTGCATACCTATGATAAACTACCAATCCATCTAAGGTCATCATCACCTCACGATCCAAAGAATAGAGTGATCGAGTCTAGTGAAACCACCAGCAGACAATGCCCCGAGGTAACCCGAGGGGACAAACGACGGGAAGAATTGAGAAGAACGCCCCGAATCCCCAAACCATGTATAATCGCTCTATAGTCATCATGCAAAGCCCGATACATAGAGTGGATATCTTGAACCAATTCCTTCGAGAGGTTGTGTAAAGCCGTGAACTTACATCAAATGCGATCAACATCGTAACCCTTTACTCCTCATCAATAGGAAATAAGGAAGATTAAGATCTAACTTTATACCTCATTTGCGTGTAGTAAAAGCAAGGGTGTCAACTCAAGTCGCCCGTAAGCTTTGGGTTCACCACCTAAATGTCTAGCAAAATCCTACGGGAAAACACGATAATGTGAGCGGGTCCACAATGGAACATCCTCCTCCTCGCCCTCGACGTCCAAGCACTTCAACTCGGATAGACGTATCACCGCTTCCACCAAACGCATTTAGGCTATCTAATAGAACGAGGTCGAGGCACTTGTAAGCCCTTCTCCGTACACGTAAGTGGTCCTGCGGGAACTACTCGGCTGATTCGGATCCATAATATCTGGACAACAAGTCTCCAAATTACCTCAGAAAGGGTATGGTAATGTTTAACTTGGAGCTTTTCAAAATGCATTTTTATGACTACATGCATGCATGCATTATTTTAACATACATCTAAAGTAGAGTTAAAATGCATGACTACCCAATGCCTACATTTTGGAAATTTTTACCGTAGTTCCCTTTGTAAATAGGACTATCCACATGCACATAGGCATGACTAGGTGGCCGTTCAGTAGCACACCTACCCACAGTCATATACATCCTACATGCATTAATACATCATAGTAAAAAATCCACAAGTGTAGTCTAATTACCAGGATTATTTTTCTTTTTTACCTTTACTCATTTGTCCTCAAATAGGATAAGAAATGACAGTAAAAGGTACCAATTTGACTATTTTAAAAGTCAAAATTTTTTAAATCATTATGTTCAACTTGGTTTAATACCAACATTTACTATGTTGAATATTTTTTATCAAGTCATATCAGCATGCATATTCACTACTATGTGTCTAGATGCATTTCATGTGATAAGTCATTTTCCAACGGATAGAAACTAGAAAAGAATACATGCATACGTTACCAGGATAGTGTAGAACACTTGTACGGTGGTAGAATTTGCAGAAAGTCACCCGAACTCAGCAGATCTAAAGAAGAGCTCTCAAATTTCCTTCGCGGCGCAACTTGAAATTGAGTTATGAAAGCAACCTGCAGGCTTTTATATAGTTGATTGGTCAGTGCGAGTCCACTGCATTTCCGCTGCAGTGTACCTCACGACACCCTACATGGTTCCCACTCCTTCGGCTTAGTTTAGTTCGAGTTGCAAAGGAGGTCTCACAAGCTGAAAAGACCAAATTAGGAATAAAAACGCTACGCGATTGAGCGGAATAACCTAAAATCTTGGTTTTCACGGGCCAAACTCTGGCTTCACATATCACTCATTGGTATTTGCCTGAATGCAAGGTATACTATATGGATGAGCTAAGCTTTTGCAAATCATGCTAGAAAATGCCTCACACAGGTCCGATGCCACCAAATACGGGGTCGTAACCCTAAAAGACACCTTCCCCGGCGGGGGTCACAACGTCGATTTCAATCATTAATAAAGTATCCCGGTGGGGGTCACAATGCTGACGCCGATGTCATTCATTGATAAAGTATCCCCAACAGGGGTCACAACACAGACTTTCACTCATCCACGTATCCCCGGCGGGGTTACAACATATTATTCATCTATAAACGAATCCCCGGCAGGGGTTACAACGCAATCCAACCATTGATGTACGTGTCAATGAAGGTCAAGCAGCCTTGATGTCATTTCAACCGATGACAAGTAAACCCATCGAAGCATTGAAGACCATTCGTTGATCTTATCCATCAGTGCACTTATCCATAACCTTCCCCGACGGGGGTTACAACGCAATTCAACCATTGATATACGAGGCAATGAAGGTCAAATAACCTTGGCATGTTCCCCGGTGGGGGTCACAATACAATGCAACTATTGATACACACATCAATGAACATCAAGAAGCCATAACAGTTTGCCCAATAGGGATCTATCCGGTGGTACACACATCAGCGAAGGTCAGGCAACCTTGACAATACATACTGTTGGTAGTAACTCCGACAAGATTGTGGTATATGTTATACACATCCTCAAACAGACAAATCTTTATCCCCACAGATCTCTTGCACACGAGAGGGACATCTTCAGAGTAAAGTTTGTATCAATGATTAAGAACTTTGGTGATAACCCCAACGTCAACATCCTTGAAGACTTGGATCGCATGTCCAAGACATCACTGATTGTCATCCCCGACAGGATTAACAGGGAACCGGCAATCATTCCATCATGTTGGGAAACAATCCAACTGTGACGCCCCCAAAATAGGTATACATCACCCATTCTAAGTCGCCAAATACAAGGTACAGAATACAAATACAAACTTAAATATACAACATGAGCTGTGAGTTTTAATACAAATATTGTCTTCTAGACAGTATTCAAACTCAAAATAAGTCTTCAATACATTAATTATCACACTATTTCACAGAATAGTGAGGACTACTAATGCAAACATCTGGACCATCACTCCGTTCCCTGACTAGTCCCAGCTATATTCTTATTTCCTAAAGAAAACAATGAAAGCAATAGGTGAGCTCAACTAGCCCAGTAAGAAATATTATGATTAAGATAATGCAGAATAAATTTTCGTTAGCCTTCAACAGTGTTAAACTGATAAAATACAATAGACATCAAGTTTAACTGCAGCGGAACAAGTAATCCATTAGAAGAGTCAAGTAGAGAATGATATCTATAATCTTCTATGATTTAAAAGGTTTTTCATCACTTTTATCGCTGAGACTCAGCTTAATAAATAATCCACATCATCGAATCACCCCTGCACTATGACCAAGGATATTCATTAGTATCACAACCACGAATTATCCATGCACTATGGGCCAAGGATATTCATGTTTTCATCAATGGTCATGATCATGCCAACAACTATCCATCAATACACTACGGGCCAATGAGGACTTTTACCACATCATTTGTAACATTACGGTCATGATTATACTGAATAATCCCTGGCCATAATCATACCAAGTCCATCTACGCACTACGAGCCAAAGATGACTTTCATAACAATATAAGCATGAGGATGATGACAATGATATAAGAATTCAATTAAAAGAAAGCAAAGGATAAATTTTTACAGATTTATAATTTAATTTATCTAGAATTCAATAATTTCCAAATGTCAACATGATACTGCTTTGTGGAGTAAAATTCAAGAATAATATTGTATCAAAAATGATTTGGACCGAAAAGAAATCAATTTTTATTATGAATAGTACCCCGGGTGAATAGTAACTGAGTGAATAATACCTCGTGAATAGTACTTTGGGAATAGTACTCCGGCATGAAAAAGTTAAAACTTATCAAGAATGCTCAGAATAATATTTCCAAGAAAAGATACTGGATGAAGCGCAAATATCAAGGATATTCTACTAATTTCATGGAGTATAGAATCCAAAACTTTAACAAAATGAGTGTAAAATTCGAAATCTGAAATGAAATAATATTACTTACATACTATAAAGTATGGAAGAAAATATTATTTCAAATGAACACTGAACAAAAATAATATCCCTTACAACTGTTGAACGAAAATAATATTCCTTACGAATATTAAACGAATATAATATTCCTTACGAATATTAAATGAATATAATATTCCTTACAAATATTACACTAATATAATATTCCTTACGAATATTAAATGAATATAATATTTCTTGTGAATATTGAACGATATAAAATTTCTTAGGAATACGAAAAATAATATCGTATGCGAATATGAAATAAATAATACCCCTTACCTTGAAAAGAAGAGTATTCCAATTGGTATAGCGGGGATATTCTTGAAGAAAACTTTAACTATTTTCTAAACTCAAAGCTTTCTAAAACTCGAAGAAATACGCTCAATATTATAGAAGAAGAATTCTCTGATTTTGGTGTGATTTTCAATTCTAACTACGCATCCTATTTATAGGAGAATAGAAAGGATAATATTTGAATTTTAGAAATCACGGACGCACAGTTAATATTCGCACAAAGTTCACGGGCTGGTTTCTAAATTTTTACAGACGTCCTTTTTAAAAAAATAAGAATATAATATTCAAGTAAAACAAAAACATTATATATAATATAATATATTCTATTTTTTATAAAAAATAAAACTTATTATAATATATATATTTATATATATATATATATATATATATTATAATAATAAAAAAATAATACCTTCCCTTACCAAGGTTTCTCCCCAACCCCGCTTTCCCATATATATATATATATATATATATATATATATATATATATATATATATATATCTTACCTTCCTTATATCGTAACCCATTTCCCCCCCATTTTTAGTTTTTTCTTCCACTCGTGGGCCCCAATGTGGCCCCACATTTATTATATTAAATAATTTTCTACCGATTATTTTGAAAAATGAGTAAATGGGGAGTCCATAAAATAAGCAAAATTTACAATAAATACTTCATAAAAATCCCCTCAATATTTTTGACAACATTTATTCATTATTATTCAAATTCGCAATACTAACAATCGGGTCATTCACAGAAAAGAGGGGGCTTTCCAATAAGGATTTCTCCCTATTGGCGCGCAATTAGGTGACCAAACCTCTCCTTAACAGAACTTCTAGACATCGTCAGTATTACAAATAATAATATTAATAACTTTGTCGTCCCAATTATTGATTTAATAATATAAAATATTATGTAGGTGATACTGTGACAATAATTGAATCAAATAACGTGAGATACTATGCAACAATTACTGTAGCAATAATTGAATAAAACTGAGTGACTTCTCACGTAAGCATCAATAATCAATACCGTGTGCTACTATGCAACCACGCGTATTACTATACTTTTATCACGGGGTATTTTAACAGTTAACGGTAAAACTTTCGCCGTTATTTTCATAAAAAAATATTTATGTCGTTTTCTCATTCCGACAATAATTATGTTGTGGGGTCCACCAATAATTGTGCTGTCGTACGAATATTCCCTGTTACAATGAATATTCCCCGACCAATCAAATATTATATAACAACTTGCATACTTTGCAAAATTTATAAATATTACCCACAACTATAATATTATCTCAAATTCAAACCATAATATTTAAAAAAAAATATTTCGAGAAAATTAAATATTTATTCACAAAAATTGGGGTCTTACAATCTCCCCTCCTTATTATTGTCTCACATCTCAGCTAGGGATCATATCTCTAAGCTTTGATACCAACAGTGACGCCCCCAAAATAGGTATACATCACCCATTCTGAGTTGCCAAATACATGGTACAGAATACATATACAAACTTAAATATACAACATGAGCTATGAGTTTTAATACAAATATTATCTTCTAGACAGTATTCAAACTCAAAATAAGTCCTCAATACATTAATTGTAACTCCCCAGAAAAATTGGATTTTTGAGAATTAAATTTTTATTTGATTATGTTGATTAATTTAATTTAATTAATTAATTATGGGAGTAAGCTATTTGAAGGTCGTTCTATGACCTAGACATATCGGAATGTCTTAGTATTCTGGCTACGTGGTAGAATTAAAGTGTTTGAATTTCCAAGACGAAAATAAAAGCTTTTCGAGAAATTTTCGAAAAACACTATTCACGCATTTCTGCTCGGAATTTATTTTTGAATTTTCGAAAAAAATGTAATGATAGAATATCGAGGTGAGATAGAATATCCAATAATATTTCAATTATGGCAAACACAATTTTTCGCCTATAGGCATAAAACCTAACGGTTAGGGAAAGTGAGTTTCGAGAAGGAATTTAAATGCGTATAATGAATTAAAGCAATAATCGTATAATATGTAGGTATTGTACGAAGTAATAAATGTGACGCCCCCAAAATAGGTATACATCACCTATTCTAAGTTGTCAATACATGGTACAGAAACAACTACAACTTTATTATTACAACGGTAAAACTGTGAGTTTGAATACAAATATTATCTTCTAGACAATATCTATACTCAAATAAATCCTCATCACATTTATTGATACATTATTTTACAAAAATGGTGAGGACTACTAAACAATCCTTTCTAAAACCTTCATTCCATACCCCGACTGCACTCGCTTATATTCTCGCCTCCCGAGAAAAATGGAACAAAAAGGAAAAGGGTGAGCTCAACTAGCTCAAGAAAGAATATTATAACTAAGATAATATACAACAAATTATCGTTAGTCTTCAAACAGGAAAAATCTAATAGAATACAATAGACAACAAATTTTAAATCAATATTCGCAATGAAAATAATAATTCATTAGAAGAGTTAAGTAGAGAATGCAAACTACTATCTTCTATGTATGAATTTAAAAGTTCATCGCTCATGTTTTATCCCCGTAACATCAATCAATATACATCCGAATCAAATATTCATCTTTGCACTCATGTGCCAAAGATATTCATCATTGGTCATGTTCATTTAAACACTGCTCATCTTTGCACTACGGCCAAAGATATTCTTCAGAAATCATTCATCTTTGCACTACAAAGCCAAAGATATTCTTAAGAAATCATTCATCTTTGCACTACAGCCAAAGATATTCTATAATATCATCATTTAAGACCGAGGATGATGAAAAATTTTTTTTTTTAAAGAAACGAATCCAATGAAACAAAATGACAAGGATTAAGGATTAAGGATTCGTACTTGGTTTTATCCACGCCCAAAATACCTCAAAAATAATCATAGTGGTGTAAAATTCAAGAATGATCAAAACATGGATACAATCGAGTTAGTATCCGTAATAGATGTTTTGGACGAAAAGAAGAAATTTTATTTTTCTATGAATAGTACCGTGATACGTGAATAGTGTCAGATAATTGAATAAGTGTCGACACGTGAATAGTAACTCCGACACCAAAAGATAGAAATTCCACAAAAACATCTTCACGCTTCACTTAATAAGAATCGTGAATAAGAATCATTTAATAGAACTCGTGAATAGTAACTCATGAATAAGAACTCATGAATAGTAACCCGATATGAAAAAGTTCCAAATTTGATAAAAACTTTCAGATCAACATTTCAAAGATAATGATATTGAAGAAATAATATCATTTCGTAAGAAAATAACATCCCTTACCTCGAAAGATCAAGATTTAATTTAAACACTGGATATAGGCTATGACTTGGACTTGCACCGTATAGCAATACCCAAAGTATACTCAAAATACTCACAAGAATACGCTCGATAATATAGAGAGAAAAACTTCATTTTTCGTGTGATTTTCAATTCTAACCTAAGCACCCTATTTATAGAAAACGCTTAGAACACCAAAGCGTAAAATTTAATAAAATATATTATTATTAATAAATTTTCACGCCTCTTTGGAAATCAGATCCCAACATTTCCCACATTCCAACCTTCTAGAAAGAAATGATAAAAACGTTTTTCATAAAATAAATAATTAAAACTTACAAAAATCAATTATTTTGAGCTTTAGAACTTCAATAATTCATAATAAATAGCCCTTTCATCAGAAAAATTGAATCTCGAGAGTTTTTATAGGAAATTCAATTTCTACAACTTTGCAGAAGAAAGTTTTTCCAAAATCCAAACAAAAATTGACCGAAATCCACAAACGGGCGATTTTTAAAGCTATAATCAAATTTCAAATCAATAAATGGGGTCCACCGACATGTTTAATATGTTTTAAACATTTATTGCAACAAAAATACTCTTCCTCCTCAGATACTCATATATCCCACATTCGTTGTAAAATATCATCGTTAATATATTATTAAAATAATATATTTAAACGAATTATTTTATCGTAAAAGATAAAATATTAATTTTCAACAATTGTCATTTTAAAAATTTTCTCCATCTATATCCACATAAAATCAATATTTTCCTCATCATATAAATCAATAATTAATTATTCACAAATAATATTACGTAATCACAATATTGACAACTGTGCAGCTCCTGTGAAAGAGGGACTTTCCAATAAGAATTTCTTCTTCATCTGGCGCCGCAATTAGGTGACCAAACCTCTCCTTAGATGTAACTTTCTAGACATTGCCAATAATGTTATCTAATAATATTATTCAGATAATATGAATTATTGCTTCGATAATGAAAAAATACGTGTAATGACAATTATTGAAACAACAAAGAATATAAAATATCAACGCAACAATTATTAACTCAATAAAATATCGAACGTTGATTATCGTGAACCATTATCGAGTAGTGCCTTCACGTAAGAATCAATAATTGGTGCAATACCTGGTGCTACTCGCTCAACAACGCCAGTATTAGTGTGTTTTAACCACCCGGTATTCCAACAAAGATAATCAGAATAACAACTACTGCTATTTAAAAACAACTTATATTTGTCGCTTTCTTCATCCAATCGCTTCAAGTTATAGGGCTCCACACATGGGTCCGCGCTACCGTCGCATTTAATATTCCCCGACAAAGACGTAATATTCCACCACCAAACTAATATTCCCCGACAACAATGAATATTTTATAACCACTTGCTTATTTTGAAATATTTCATGTATTTAACCCTTAACTATCCACATTAATCAAATCAACCCTTACTATTTCAAAATAATAAATAAAGGAAATTCCTTTTTATTTAAAAATTTTGGGGTCTTACAACCTCCCTCCTTATGAAATTTCGCCCTCGAAATTCGACGACGACGTACTCGGTGTTTCAAAAGGTGAGGATACCTCGCTTTCATTTTCGCTTCCAATTCCTGTGTCATTTCCTCTATAGCATGATTCCTCCACAAAACTTTAACTTGTGGTATGACCTTTCATGGCGTAGGGACATGCTCCTTCCTATCCAAGATCTTGACAGTACCTCCTCATACGTTAAGTCTTCACTATCTCGTCCGGTTCTAACTCAATAACGTGGTTCGGGTCTTTCACATATTTATTTAAGTACGTATATGTGAAACACATTATGAACACGTAGACATACTCTGGAGGTAACGCAAGTCTATAGGCTACATTTCCTACTCTCGGTCAAGAATTTGAAATGGACCAATAAATCGTGGATCGAGCTTTCTCTCTTCCCAAATCTTGTAACTCCCTTCCATGGAGCAACTCGCAACAATACATGATCCCCTACATTAAATTCCACGCCCTTTCGATGAAGATCCGCATAACTCTTTTGTCGATCTTGTGCCGCTTTGTATACGTTGTCGAATCATTTGGATCTTTTTCGGTAGTCATACGCATTTAACTAACTCGGGTCCCAACAATGTTGCTTCACCCACCTCATCCCAACATATGGAGAACGACATTTTCGGCCCATATAATGCTTCAAATGGAGCCACACCTATACTTGCTCGATAACTGTTGTCAGTAGGAGAATTCCACCAATGGTAAATACTTATCCCAACTACCCTTGAAGTCTAGGACACGTAGTCTTAATAGATCTTCAAGAGTTTGAATAGTCCTCTCGATTGTTGTCCGTCTGCTTGGGGATGGTGGTGCCTAACTAAATCGCAAACTGCGCTCCATAGCTTTTTGCAAGCTAACCCAAAATCTTGAAGTGAATCTTGGGTCACGATCCAAACTATGGATACAGCATGCCATGCAACCTCACAATCTCATTCACGCATATACTAGCAAGACGCTCAAGGGAATAAAGTCTCCAGATCGGCAAGAAATGAGCAGACTTGGTTAATCTATCAACAATAACCCAAATAGCATTGATGCCTTGAGAAACCGTAGGAAGACCCGAAACTAAATCCATAGTAATGTGTTCCCACTTCCATTCCTAATCTCAAGTGGTTGCAACGGACCTTAGGTACAAGATGCTCCGCCTTTACACGCCGGGCAAGTTAAACACATCGAGATAAACTTTGCAATCTCTCTTCATATTGTTCCACCAAAATGTATGTCAAGATCATTTATACATTTTAGTACTTCCAAGATGGATTGCAAAATGGCGATTGTGTGCCTCCATCATAATCTTGTACTTCAAATCGAGTCGTTAGGAACACAAAGTCTAGAGTGGACTCAAGTATTCCTTCTTCATCAATTCTCGCCCGAATAGCTCCTTCTTGTACTTTCCTCTTCATACGATCAACTCCGGCCTCAAGTGGCTTGAGCAACCTTAACTTTTTCTATTAAAGTTGGTTCTACGCAGATACTTGACATCATCGCACTCGCTCCTCGCAAGATATGATCTTCTACTCAACGCGCCGCCTACCACGCTCGCTTTACCGTGATGGTATTGAATAGTGTGGTCGTAGTCTTTAATAGCTCGAGCCAACGTCGCCGCCAAGATGTTGAGTTCTTTTTGAGTGAAGAAATATTTAAGGCTTTTTATGGTCCGAATATATCTCCACTTTCTCCCATATAGATAGTGCCTCCATATTTTTAGCGCGAAAACGATCGGCCGCTAACTATAGATCATGAGTAGGATAATTCCTCTCATACTCTTTAAGTTGTCGCGAGGCATAAAGGCTATGACTTTCCCACGCTGCATGAGAACACATCCTAACCCTTTGCTCAAGCATCATCAGAGATAACAAATCCATCCGAACCAGATGGTATTGTTAGAACAGCCAAATAAGTCTCCTCTTAAGCTTGGAAACTTTTCTCGCATTCTTCGCTCCAAACGAATTTTGTATCCTTCCGAAGTTAATGAGTTAATGGAGTAGCGATTCGAGAAAACCCTTCCACTAATCTCCGATAATAACCACTAAGCCCAAAAGCTACGATTTCAACCACCGATTTGGCTGTTCTAACTTTCAGATTGCTTCAATCTTCACGGATCAACAGATACTCCATGTTTTTCGACACCACGTGCCCAAGGAATGCTACTTCCTCAAGCCGTAACTCGCATTTCTTCAATTTGGCATATAGTTGGTTTTCACGAAGCCTTTCGAGTACCAAATTTCAAATGGTGCTCATGATCTTCACGGCTTTTGGAATATATGAGGATGTCATCAATAAAGACAACAACGAATTGATCCAAATATTCCTTGAATACTCGGTTCATCATATCCATGAAAGCCGCAGGAGCATTAGTTAGTCCGAAAGACATGACTAAGAATTCATAATGCCCATACCGAAAGTTCAAGGCGCCTTTGAATATCCTAGTTCTAATCTTCAATTGATGATATCCGTAATCTAAGATCGATTTTTGAAAAGAATTGTGCCCCTCAGAATCGGGTCAAACAAGTCATCAATACGAGGTAGAGGATACCTATTCTTGATGGTGACATGGTTCAATTCCCGATAGTCAATACAAAGTCGCATACTCCCCGCCTTTCTTTCTTTACAAATAAAACAGAGCACCCCAAGGAGATGTACTAGATTTAATGAAACCGATGTCCAACAATTCTTGTAGTTGGACCTTTAACTCCTCAAGTTCAATAGAGCCATTCGATATGGGGTTTTAGAAATGGGCTTTGTACAAAGTTCAAGATCAATAAAGAATTCAACTTCACGCTCGGGGTAGACCGGAAGTTCTTCGAAATACGCCAGAAAGTCAATAACAACAGAATATTATTCAAATTTGACGTGTCTTTATTCAAATCCATAACATGGGCTAGAAAGCTTGACATCCGCTTTTTAATAAACAAATAGCTTTATGATTAGATATGACGGTGATCGATTTTAATGGTTTAGTTGCTTGAATTGCATAACAGTTGGTTAGGAATATGAAAACTAACAACCTTATTTAAAATAATCAATTTTGGCATGATGAGTAGTTAACCAATCAATCCCTAAAATCACATCAAAAGCAAGTATCTTTAAAGAGATAAGGTCAACAGTAAGGTAATGGTGCCAACTTGAATCAAACAAGATTTATAAATGTTGGATGTGATGAAAGTTTCTCCTAACTGAGTTTCCACAGATAGGTCAAAGTCTAATTTCTCCTGAGTCAAGTTTAAACGCTGAGCACATGCGCAGAGAGATAAATGAATGGGTAGCACCCAGATCAAGTAAGGTATAAACTTCGCAAGAATTTATAAATAGCTTACCCGTGATCACCTCGCTTGGGTTCTCGATTATGACCAAACCACAACAAACGCTTCTTCCCTAATCGTTGACTTTGACTTTTCTCGGGATGTTTTTCGAGTCACCGCCCCTCATTGAACTAGGTTTCGCCATCGCATAATCTCGAGCGATATGTCCTTCCTTTCCACAATTATAGCATACCTTGAATCTGCTGGGGGCGCTTTGACCGATATGTCCTCTTTTCCGTGATTTGTAAGATATGACCGGTGGTCGTTCTCCTCCCTTAGAACCCGCTTGTCACGAAGACCGCTATCTTCACATGGTCGTTGTTAAATCTCCTCTTTTAAAATCTCCTCCCGACTCGCTTCTTCTATTTTCATGGCTATGATTACCACACCAGAGTGGTTACCATTTCGTCCGTCTATTTTTTCTCCGCAGTTATCATTATTCGCTGATCGCTATCTTCGATACGATCCTCGTTGTGGTCCTCAATTGACCGCATCGTTATCTCGCTTCTAATAAATAATTGTTTACAACATCCGAATAAAGAGAAAATTTATGAGAAATGAGATACCGACGTACGCCGGGTTTCAAACCTCTAAGAAACATCCGCGCCATACGCTCCTCATTCTCCACCAAATGAGGTGCAAACCGATAACTCGCAAACTTTGCCTCAGATCGAGACACCGCCATGTTGTTTTGTTCCAATCGATGAACTCCACTTCCTTCATACGATTTAACACTTTCGTGAAAGTATTTGTCATTAAATAGCTTCAAACGCCTCCCAAGACATGCCGAAAAAGCGGGTGGATGGGTACGCTTCACGCACTCCCACCAAAGAGTCCGCTTCGCCATTTTAACATAAAGGTGGCGAATGGAACCTTCGTTTCCTCCGCATCCCAAGACATCGAATATCTTGGTAATTTGTTTGACCCATGTTTCCGCCATGATCGGATCCGCTTTCCTTAAATTTCGTGGTCCAACTCTTTGAATCGCTTTGGTCGTGACAACCCGTGAATTGCTATCATTTCTCCTCAGATTTTGAACACGAGTCTCCTCGTCTCGATTTTTGCATGAACTCGCAAAAACTTCTAAACATCCCTCGCTCATCATCTCGCTTCAATGGTGTTGTTCACAGGAGGAACATTGCCACTGTTGCACGCTCTCCTCGCTGGTGAGTACAGCATCTCCACGGCCTCATTTCCATTGTTAATATTCTCACGACATTCTCAAACATCGCCATAAAACAAGGGTTAATTAAGGAAATCAATATATAACATAATATCCCTATATATCGACCAACTAACAAATAAGCTTAGGTAGGACACACTAGCTTAAGGATTTACTCGCTCTCCCTCCTAGTTCTATTCCCGATCTCCGCCAGAGATCATATCCCTAAGCTCGATACCATTAATCATGACGCCCCCCAAAATAGGTATACATCACCTATTCTCGAAAGTTGTGTAATACATGGTACGTAAACAACTACAACTTTATTATTACAACAAGAAACTGTGGGTTTGAATACAAATATTATCTTCTGCATAATATCTATACTCAAATAAATCCTCATCACATTTATCGATACATTATTTTACAAAAATGGTGAGGACTACTAAACAATCCTTTCTAAAACCTTCATTCCATACCCCGACTGCACTCGCTTATATTCTCGCCTCCCGAGAAAAATGGAACAAAAGGAAAAGGTGAGCTCAACTAGCTCAAAGAAGAATATTATGACTAAGATAATATACAACAAATTATCGTTAGTCTTCAACACAGAAAAATCTAATAGAATACAATAGACAACAAATTTTAAATCAATATTCGCAGCTGAAATAATAATTCATTAGAAGAGTTAAGTAGAGAATGCAAACTACTATCTTCTATGTATGAATTTAAAAGTTCATCGCCTCATCTTTTATCCCTCGTAACATCAATCAATATACATCCGAATCAAATATTCATCTTTGCACACTACAGCCAAAGATATTCATCACCGGGTCATGTTCATTTAAACACTGCTCATCTTTGCACTACGGGCCAAAGATATTCTTCAGAAATCATTCATCTTTGCACTACAAAGCCAAAGATATTCTTAAGAAATCATTCATCTTTGCACTATGTGCCAAAGATATTCCATAATATCATCATTTAAGACCGAGGATGATGAAAATATTTTTTTTTTAAAGAAACGAATCCAATGAAACAAAAATGACAAGGATTAAGGATTAAGGATTCGTACTTGGTTTTATCCACGCCCAAAAATACCTCAAAAATAATCATAGTGGTGTAAAATTCAAGAATGATCAAAACATGGATACAATCAGAAAGTTAGTATCCGTAATAGATGTTTTGGACGAAAAGAAGAAATTTTATTTTTCTATGAATAGTACCGATACGTGAATAGTGTCAGATACGTGAATAGTGTCGAGACACGTGAATAGTAACTCCGACACCAAAAGATAGAAATTCCACAAAAACATCTTCACGCTTTCATGAATAGTACTCGTGAATAAGAACTCGTGAATAAGAATCTCGCTGAATAGTAACTCGTGAATAGTAACTCATGAATAAGAACTCATGAATAGTAACCCGATATGAAAAAGTTCCAAATTTGATAAAACTTCAGATCAACATTTCAAAGATAATGATATTGAAGAAATAATATCATTTGAGAAGAAAATAACATCCCTTACCTCGAAAGATCAAGATTTCTAAATTAAACACCTGGATATAGGCTATGACTTGGACTTGCACCGTATAGCAATACTCAAAGTATACTCAAAATACTCACAAGAATACGCTCGATAATATAGAGAGAGAAAACTTCAGTTTCTGGTGTGATTTTCAATTCTAACCTAAGCACCCTATTTATAGGAAATGCTTAGAACACCAAAGCAGAAAATTTAATAAAATATATTATTATTAATAAATTTCCTACGCCTCTTTGGAAATCAGATCCCAACATTTCCCACATGCCAACCTTCTAGAAAGAAATGATAAAAAACGTTTTTCATAAAATAAATAATTAAAACTTACAAAAATCAATTATTTCGGAGCTTTAGAACTTCAATAATTCATAATAAATAGCCCTTTCATCAGAAAATTCGAATCTCGCGAGTTTTTATAGGAAATTCAATTTATACAACTTTGCAGAAGAAAAGTTTTTCCAAATTCCAAACAGTAAATTGACCAAATCCACAAACCAAGCGATTTTACAAAGTTATAATCAAATTTCAACCAATAAATGGGGTCCACCGACATGTTTAACATGTTTTAAACATTTATTGCAACAAAAATACTCTTCCTCCTCAGATACTCATATATCCCACATTCGTTGTAAAAATATCACCGTTAATATATTATTAAAATAATATATTTAAACGAATTATTTTATCGTAAAAAGATAAAATATTAATTTTCAACAATTGTCATTTTAAAATTTTCTCCATCTATATCCACATAAAACAATATTTTCCTCATCATATAAATCAATAATTAATTATTCACAAATAATATTATGTAATCACAATATCGACAACCGTGCAGCTTCCCAAGAAAGAGGGGCTTTCCAATAAGAATTTCTTCTTCGGCGCCAAGCAATTAGGTGACCAAACCTCTCCTTAGACAGTAACTTTCTAGACATTGCCAATAATGTTATCTAATAATATTATTCAGATAATATGAATTATTTCTTCGATAATGAAAAATATTGTGTAATGACAATTATCAAACAACAAAAGAATATAAAATATCAACGCAAAGAATTATTAACTCAATAAAATAATCGAATAAAGTGATTATCGTAACCATTATCGAGTAAAGTGCCTTCTTCACGTAAGAATCAATAATTGGTGCAATACTGGTGCTACCGCTCAACAACGCCAGACAGTGTTTTAACCACCGGGTATTCCAACAAGATTAATCAGAATAACTACGCCGTTATTTAAAAACAACTTATATTTGTCATTTTCTTCATCCAATCGCTCGTTATGGGGCCACACATGGTCGCTACTGGTCGCATTTAATATTCCCCGACAAAGATTTAATATTCCACGACCAAACGAATATTCCCCGACAACAATGAATATTTTATAATCACTTGCTTATTTTGAAATATTTGCATATTTAACCCTTAACTATCCACATTAATCAAATCAACCCTTACTATTTCAAAATAATAAATAAAGGAAATTCCTTTTTATTTAAAAATTTCGGGGTCTTACAATAAATACTAGTATGATACGAAGTATTATACGTGTATGCATGAATGATGGTATGATGTACATGAATAAGTATACGATTTAAAATACAAGATTAATACGTAAATTATATGTTATGAGACTTTAATCTAAATGTATTGGACTGGTAGGATTTGTTAGGAATTATACAAGCCCAAGTATAGGAATGGTTAAGCCCAAGGGTGGAAATGGTTAAGTCCAATGTTTGTTTAATTACAAGCCCAATGTATAAGATAAGTTAATAAAGTTAATTGAATATAAAGCCCAGGATAAGATCCATTAAGTAAATCTTGATCCATGGGGCAGCCCATGGGTGAATTGGTGGCCAAGAATTAAGTGTGATGAGCAAGTAGACTTAAGGGTTAAGCAAAGGATAAGCTAAGTAACTTAAAGGCTAAGTAAAGTGCTTATGTGTGATGAACAAGCAAAGTGCTTATATGTGATGACTAAGTAAACTTAATTGCAAAGTGTTGTGATGGCCAAGTAATTAATTTGATGAGCAAGTAAAGGATAAGTTATGTGCTAAGCAAGTATACTTAAGAGTTATGTAAGTGTGGTGGCAAAGTTTACTGAATAGCTAGGTAATGAATAGTAAGGAGGTGGAGTGGCTTTATGACCATTATACCCTTACTTTGAGATTTCTATAAATAGGAAGCTTGCTAGTTCATTTGTTAGTTGTCAGCTTTTCATCCAATAACTTATAGCTTATTAGTTAGAGAGAATAAATGAGAATAAGCTAGAAAAGCTAGAAAGCTAGAAAGCTAGTCTTTCATAGTTCAAGAAGCAAGAAGAAGATTAAAGATTAACCAAGTGATATTCAAGGGTAAGCAATCTTAAACCATGATTCTCTTTCTCTTCCATTGTTAGAGAAGTGGGTGGTGGTAGAACATATATGCTAAGGCATGATAAGAATGATAAATCAATAAACTTAAGCCGTATAAGTCCTGAATAAGTAATTCAAACTTAATTAAGTTATGAACTCATGAGAAGCTTATATGAACTACTCATATGTTTATCTTAATAAGATGGTATGATAAGGAGATGTGAGAATGATGGTTAGAAAACATAAATCATTATAAGTGAAAGTGTAAGTAGTTTATACTTTATAAGTTACAAACTCACAAAGAACAAGTGATAACTTATCATGTTTATAAGTTAATGAGGTATGTATACCAAGATGTTAGTATGATGGATTGAATCCATTTAAAGTGAAGAACAAATCTTAAGTAATGAAGTTTTGGCGAAATTCACAAGTTTGGACGATAATCGTCGAATTCGTGAAATTCTCGGAATGGAAGTCAAATTTTGATATTGAGCTTGGAAACATTAGTTTTCAATGGAGAGAAGTCTCATTTGGCATTATAGAGTTGCGGACTCGAGAATGACCAAATTCCGACTTAAAACGAAGAAACGAGCGTTGAACGTTCACGAATGTTTATCGTTTTCGTTAAAATGAACTAATAGGTGAATTTTTAGTTAACGAAATCAAATAGATAAAATTCTTGCATGAACACGTAGAGTATGTAATTTGTGAACTGTGGGCTCTTGAATGAGCCAATTCGGACTTATAACGAAGAAGTTATGAGGCCAGGAATCTCACATAAAAATTTGTCTCATCAATTTTTTTGATCGATCGAGTCTCATCAGCCATGGTAGGATATAGCTATATAGGTCATGCCAACTTGCCGGTGTGAAGGAGTGGTCATCATGCAGTCAGAATGCTGCAGTGCCACTCAAAGGTATAATACTCTCATGTAAATGCCATGAACAGTTGGTTAATGTGCATCGGAAAGTGTGCGCAAGAAGCCGCTTACTAGTATAAAAGGGGTTTGGCATCAACGCCAAAGAAGGTGATTTTGTTGACCAAGTTGATTATGAACCTAATGGTTTGCAAGACAAGTATGGGACATGTAATTACTTAATGAACATGATAAGACCTTTCCCAAATCACTTTTATAGTGATGACCTTAGAAATTTAATGTTGTTTACGGAGTAGTTAAAACAAAAAACGTAACGTATAAGAACATGAATGGTATACAATAAATGTACTTAACCAATGACGATCAAGTCTCGAATAATAACGTAGGAGCAAGTAGTAAGCCGTAAGGAAGGATAATTAACTCGAAATGAGTTGTATTAATGAAGTAAATCCATTTAAGACGTAGAAGAGAAAGAAGTTGGTAAGAACGATGTAAAATATAATTGCAAGCCGGAACCAATAATAATAAATCTAATACATGATTAGATTGTGAAGAAGGGTAAGATTCATTAGGAACCATGTATGTTCATTCATGACCTAATGTGGTATGTTATGTGGTTATGTGTTGTAGAGACTGTAAAGACTCAAAGGGAAAGTAATTTTTACTGTAGTAGACGCTGAAGGCATGTTTTTCTTAAACGCTTGTCTAACCTTCGTGTTAGTCAAGTTTTCTGTGATTTATGTTATGAGATACATGAACTGTTTTACTAAAGGGTTGATGCCAGTGTTACCTCGGCTAGACTAATCTTGAAGAGTTGATTGATTTATTTAAAAGTCTTTCAATATAGAATTGTTAACGCTATCCTACACCAATTGTTTGGTACAGATTCAAGGTAAGCCTGAGTATGAATAAACAAATGTATTTTTCATTGATTATTCGATGGGCACGCGAGGTTGCCAAAACTTAAACGTATATATGTTTAATAAGATGTAGTGTTGATCAACATAGAGTACTATGGGCTGATCACCCAGAAGTGCTCGTAAGATATGCCGGACTTATGGACTTAGTGCCGGGTTGTCCTTTTCACAGAAATTATGAAATGCTCATGGTCTTGGACTAGAATTAATGTTTTACTGAATATTGTCATTGTAAGACGTTTTGAAGGAAAAGAAATGCTATTTTGAATTATTGATAGTACTTCGTAACTACTATCCAATTATTGAAGATATATGATTCTTATGTTTCAAACATGTCATTTAAAAGAAATTATTGTACTTGCTGAGCTTGTTATGCTCATTCTTGCTTGAACCATATGAATGCAGCTAGGACCGAACGAACTGAGGGATCCGACAAGGATAAAGGCAATACAAAGATGAACGATTAGTTTACCTTGTAATAAACTAGTAAGTTATATATATTATAGTATAATGAACAAAGAATGTAATGGTTTTAGAACCTGGGAACGGGATGTAATATTATTATTGTAATTAGAATATCGTTGATGCTCACATTTTGATGTCGTTTCAATAGAATGAATGTACAGTTATGAGTACCGTGTAGCGCCATCTCTCGGGTTGGAAGATACCCAGATTTGGGGGTGTCACAGGTCTGTATCAGAGCATTAGGTTATAAAACTTAAGGGGGGAAGAACCTTAGTCTAATAACCTCGTTAAGGAAGAAAATTACGAAGGAAGTAAACTCGAGCTTTACTTAAGTTGAATGAGTCAATAAGGTATTGAGTAAACTCAGTACCGAAAGATTTAAAAGATGGAAAGTAACTCTAAATAAATTAAATGTGATTTGTGCTTATACTATTGTGTGTTATGTACTAATCAACATATGTGTTATTGTAGGATGTCGATCAATAGCTTGATGTATAGAGATATACACGCGGTGAGCGAAGAAATTGTGAACAGAGTAGAGCCTGTACCTATGCCGGTGGCGGAGGTACCATTAGTGATTTTAGAGGAGTCGGAGACAGAGGAGTACTTTTCAGAGGAGAACTACTCTGAGGGAGATATGGATATAACATCATATCTTAATATGATGAGCAATGAGGAGGAAGTAATGGAGATAACGTCGGTTGGTACGGTGGTACCTACTTCAGAGTCATCACCTCCAGATGCAATGAGAGCATTGTATCTGGAAGTGCTTGACAGGAATGTGCAAATGAGTACAGTTATGCAGAATCAGAATGAAGAGATTAGTGCTCTTTATGTAGCGAAGGAGTCTGTAGAAGCAAATTTTGATTTCGAGCATGATGAGAAGGTGCTCATGATAAATAAGGCTAGGGATTTTAAGAAGGAGGCCAAAGAGCTTCGTAAAGAATTGGGGGAGAAGGACCGGAAGATAGCACGGAAGTCTTACATCCATGAGAGTGCTCATAAGGATTTCAAGCTGAAAGTTGCTTGTTATTCCACTGAGTCGGGATAGACTCGGCATACAATTAGTCGGGATACTGTAACGAGGATTGCGAATGAGAAACATGAGGACGCTGTTATGCATTATTAGAAGTCTAGAGTAAATAAATATATGTGTAGTGACGTAAAACCCTCTTTTGTATAAAAGGGTAGTCTTTTTGTAAATCCCAACTTTTGTGAAGTTTAATTGCGGGATAAAAATATAATAGCTTTTGGCTATGTAAAACAAATTGTAAATAGTTTCAAACTATGAACAATCATATGAATATAATGAAGTTTTCATTTAATATGCTTTGTTATGGTATGAGTTGTTATGAGACGAATAATAACGAAGTAAGTAAATAGATATTAATGAAATTCTATTTAAATCAGAAAATGCCGCCAAGGAGAAGACAACGTAATTAGGAAGCGGAATCACGTAATGAAAATCAAGGGGGTCAAAACAACCCTATGCAAGAGTTCGTTAATTTCTCAATGGCTGCATTTAACTAAACCAGGGGTAAAGTACCCGCCGAACCTAGGTTAGCCAGAATGACTACCTTTAAAGAATTTAAAAGCGTAGGTCCGTCGGAGTTCAAAGGAACGACGGACCCCTTTTGAAGCCTAGACATGGGTAAAGGAAATAGAGAAGGCGTTTGTTATTACAAACGTAGGTGAAGTGCAAAAGATTTCTTTTTGCGACTTACGTGATGAAAAGGGAAGCCAACTTTTGGGTGAGAGGCTCACCAGGGTGGGGCAAGAACAGATGCGGTAACGTGGGAACAATTCAAGAAGGTTTTCTTCGAGAATTATTTCCCTACAAACATGCAAGGGAGGATGGAGATTACATTCTTAGAACTTAAACTAGGGGACATGACGGTTCCCCAGTACGTGGCCCGATTCAATGAATTAACAAAGTTTGTTCCACATCAAGTGGACACTGAGGAGAGGAAGGCTCGTAGGTTTGAGCAGGGCCTGAAACCCTGGCTCTATAGTAGGATTTCTGTGTTCTAGAGTGTTTCCTGTGGGACCATTCTGGAGAAGGTGATTATAGCCAAGGGTGGTAGTGAGGCATTGACTCAATACCACAAAGAGAGAAAGAATAAGAGCAAAAGAGAGGGAGGAACCAAGGCAGAGAGTGCCAGTGGTAGTGATAGTATGCTAAAAAAAAGGAAAGAATTTTAACTCCGGGAATACTGGAGGAGGGGACAAGGGGCGTAAGATCGAAGCGTGTAAGACATGTGGAAAGACTCATTTAGGAGTCTGTTTTAAACATTACGATAGAAGAGGAGGGAATAACTTTTGTTGATTATATTCGTGGAAATAGTTTCATGGATAATAATGGGAAGCAAGTGTCGATAGATAAGCACCAATAATGGTGAGAGAATTTGAAGTAATTCTCGGTATGAATGGGTTGATTAATCATAGAAATTTAATAAATTATTAGAATAAAAGTATGAATCTTCGATTTTCTAAGTAACCCAATGTAGTATTTTATGGTAATAAAACACCGAGATGCTCTTGTTATCTAACTATAACACAAGTTAGGAGGATGTTAAGGAAGAGGATGAGTCATTACGGTTGCGTATCGACTATTGTAATAGGAGTAAGTTAGCGGTTAAGAATAAATACCCATGGCCCAGGATCGATGATCTATTTGATCAGTTAAAGAGGGCAAAGAATTTTTCTAAGATAGATTTATGTACGGGGTATTATCGGTAAAACGTAAGGAAGGACGAGGTACCTAAGACGACGTTCAGAAAATGTTATAGTTATGATGAGTTTTTGGTTATGTCGTTTGGGTTAACTAATGTGCGGAAGTTAGACTTTCCGTAATGGGTGCCGAGAAAGTCGGCGGCAAATTGATAGGTACTCTTGTGAGGTGTTATGGTTGAAAGTACCATTAGCGTCACAAAGTGTTTAAATATTATTTGGACGAGGGTGTTATAATGATCATTGGTGATATTCTAGTCTAATTTAAGACGTCAGAAGATCACGTTGAACATTTGAAGATAGTGTGTGAAACACTATGGAGAGAAAAGTTAGATACGGAATAAACTACGTGTGAATTGTAGCTTGAGAGATAGACAGATTTGTTATTGAGAAGTATGTTGCGAATGAGAAGTGAGAAAATAGTTTTTAGAGCTAAAAGGAAGATTAAGTGAGGCATCTGTATTGTCTTTATCAAATGATACGGGGAATTTTGTAGTGTATCTCGATGCTTTGCATATATGACGAGGTTGCGTGCTCATGTAGCATGGCAAGGTCATTGTGTATGCATCACGCCAATTAAGGATTATGAGAAGGTTTATCCTACTTATGATCTAGAATTGGCAGCTGTAGTTTTAGAATTAAAAATCGGAAGATAGTATTTATACGGGGAGAAGTGTGAGATATACACGGACTCTAAGAGTTTGAAATATATCTCCACACATAAGAAGTTGAATATGAAGTAGAGAAGGTGATTAGAATGGATAAGAGGTTACGACTATGATATGTTATATCATACATGGAAGGTAAACATAGAAGCCGACGCGTTAAGTAGGAAGGGTAGGGAAAAGCTATCGATGTTAACGACTCAGAATGAGTTACTAACGGAGATGGCAAGAATTGAGCTAGAAGTTAAATTACAGAATGAAGTGGTAGAAATGTTATTCAAAACGTAGACTCAATCCACGATAATGGAACGAGTTAATTAAATACAACTAGGTAACGAGGAGTGCAAGCGAGTGAAGAAGAGGATACATGATAAAGAGAAGATCATGTATAATCTTGTTTTGAAGGAGGAATTTGAGTTTCAAATAATTTTGAAGTTAAAGGAAGAACTAATAAAAGAAAGATAGCGTAATATGTTAGTGAGTGCTTAACTTCCAACTCAGACTATTGATAGAAAGGGGCGAGTCTTAAGAAATATGATAATACCTTCGGTGAAGGTGAAATGAAAGAACCACAATGTCAAAGAAGCATTGTTGAAACTCAAGATTAAAATGATGAAGAAATTATCCTCATTTAGTTAGATAATTGTAGCGAGATTCTGGGGACAGAATCCTTATAAGGGGGGAAGAGTGTAACGCCCTAGAAAAATCGAAATTTTGAGAATTAAATTTTTATTTGATTATGTGGATTAAATGAATTTAATTAATTAATTATGGGAGTAAGCTATTTGAAGGTCGTTCTATGACCTAGACATATCAGAATGTCGTAGTATTTTGGCTACGTGGTAGAATTAAAGTGTTTGAATTTCCAAGAAGAAAATAAAAGCTTTCGAAAAAAAAATTCGAAACACTATTCACGCATTTCTGCTCAGGAATTATTTTTGAATTTCCGAGAAATACGTAATGATAGAATAACGAGGTGAGATAGAATATCCAATAATATTTCAGTTATGGCAAACACAGTTTTTCGCCTGTGGACTTAAAACCTAACGGTTAGGGAAAGTGAGTTCCGAGAAGGAATTTAAAAGCGTATAATGAATTAAAAGCAATGATCGTATAATATGTAGGTATTGTAAGAAGTAATAAATACAAGTAAGATTCAAAATATTATATGTGTATGCATGAATGATGGTATGATGTACATGAATAAGTATACGAGTTAGAATACAAGATTAATACGTAAATTATACGTTATGAGACTTTAAGCTAAATGTATTAGACTTGTAGGATTTGTTAGGAATTATACAAGCCCAAGTATAGGAATGGTTAAGCCCAAGGGTGGAAATGGTTAAGTCCAATGTTTGTTTAATTACAAGCCGAATGCATAAGATAAGTTAATTAAGTTAATTGAATGTAAAGCCCAAGATAAGATCCATTAAGTAAAGCTTGATCCATGGGGCAACCCATGGGTGAATTGGTGGCCAAGAATTAAGTGTGATGAGCAAGTAGATTTAAGGGTTAAGCAAAGGATAAGCTAAGTAACTTAAAGGCTAAGTAAAGTGCTTATGTGTGATGAACAAGCAAAGTGCTTATATGTGATGACTACGTAAACTTAATGGCTAAGTGTTGTGATGGCCAAGTAATTAATTTGATGAGCAAGTAAAGGATAAGTTATGTGCTAAGCAAGTATACTTAAGAGCTAAGTAAGTGTGGTGGCCAAGTTTACTTAATAGCTAGGTAATGAATAGTAAGGAGGTGGAGTGGCTTTATGACCATTATACCCTTACTTTGAGATTCCTATAATTAGGAAGCTTGCTAGTTCATTTGTTAGTTGTTAGATTTTCATCCAATAACTTATAGCTTATTGGTTAGAGAGAATAAGTGAGAATAAGCTAGAAAAGCTAGAAAGCTAGTCTTTCATAGTTCAAGAAGCAAGAAGAAGATTAAAGATTAACCAAGTGATATTCAAGGGTAAGCAATCTTAAACCATGATTCTCTTTCTCTTCCATTGTTAGAGAAGTGGGTGGTGGTAGAACATATATGCTAAGGCATGATAAGAATGATTAATCAATAAACTTAAGTCGTATAAGTCATGAATAAGTAATTCAAACATAATTAAGTTATTAACTCATGAGAAGCTTATATGAACTACTCATATGTTTATCTTAATAAGATGGTATGATAAGGAGATGTGAGAATGATGGTTAGAAAACATAAATCATTATAAGTGAAAATGTAAGTAGTTTATACTTTATAAGTTACAAACTCACAAAGAACAAGTGATAAATTATCATGTTTATAAATTAATGAGGTATGTATATCAAGATGTTAGTATGATGGATTGAATCCATTTAAAGCGATGAACAAATCTTAAGTAATGAAGTTTTGGCGGAATTCACAAGTTTGGACGATAATCGTCGAATTTGTGAAATTCTCGGAATGGAAGTCAAATTTTGATATTGAGCTTGGAAACATTAGTTTTCAATGGAGACAAGTCTCATTTGGCATTATAGAGTTACGGACTCGAGAATGACCAAATTTTGACTTAGAACGAAGAAACGAGCGTTGAACATTCACGAACGTTTATCGTTTTTGTTAAAATGAACTAATAGGTGAATTTTTAGTTAACAAAATCAAATAGATAAAATTCTTACATGAACACGTAGAGTATGTAATTTGTGAACCGTAGGCTCTTGAACGAGCCAATTCGGACTTATAACGAAGAAATTATGAGGCCGGGAATCTCACATAAAAAATTTGTCTGTCAAATTTTTTCGAATCGAGGTTCCGCGCCGTAAGCGTATTACATCTTAATATATAGTTCTTGCAAGCTTGACAATGCCGGTGTGAAGGAGTGGTCATCATCGCAGAGTCAGTACTGCAATACCACTCAAAGGTATAATACTCTAATACTGGAATATACCATGAACAATTGTGTGCTTGCATCGAAAATGAAAGCAAAGAAATACTACTATCTAAGAAAAAGGGTTACATTGCATGGCCGCCAAAGAAGGTGATTTTGTTGACCAAGTTGATTATGAACCTAATGGTTCGCAAGACAAGTATGGGACATGTAATTACTTAATGAACATGATAAGACCTTTCCCAAATCACTTTTATAGTGATGACCTTAGAAATTTAATGTTGTTTACGGAGTAGTTAAAACATTGAACGTAACGTATAAGAACATGAATGGTATACAATAACTGTACTTAACCAATGACGATCAAGTCTCGAATAATAACGTAGGAGTAGTAGTAAGCCGTAAGGAAGGATAATTAACTCGAAACGAGTTGTATTAATGAAGTAAATCCATTTAAGACGTAGAAGAGAAAGAAGTTGGTAAGAACGATGTAAAATATAATGGCAAGCCAAAACCAATAATAATAAATCTAATACATGATTAGATTGTGAAGAAGGGTAAGATTCATTAGGAACCATGTATGTTCATTCATGACCTAATGTGGTATGTTATGTGGTTGTGTGTTGTAGAGACTATAAAGACTCAAAGGGAAAGTAATTTTTACTGTAGTAGACGCTGAAGGCAAGTTTTTCTTAAACGCTTGTCTAACCTTCGTGTTGGCCAAGTTTTCTATGATTCATGTTATGAGATGCATGAACTGTTTTACTAAAGGGTCGATGCCAGTTTTACCTCGGCTAGACTAATCTTGAAGAGTTGATTGATTTATTTACAAGTCTTTCAATATAAAATTGTTAACACTATCCTACGCCAATTGTTTGGTACGGATTCAAGGTAAGCCTGAGTATGAATAAACAAATGTATTTTTCATCGATTATTCGATGGGCACGCGAGGTTGCCAAAACTTAAATGTATATATGTTTAATAAGATGTAATGTTGATCAACATAGAGTACTATGGGCTGATCACCCAGAAGTGCTCGTAAGATATGCCGGACTTACGGACTTAGTGCCGGGTTGTCCTTTTCACAAAAATTATGAAATGTTCATGGTCTTGGACTAGAATTAATGTTTTACTGAATATTGTCATTATAAAAGGTTTTGAAGGAAAAGAAATGTTATTTTGAATTATTGATAGTACTTCGTAACTACTATCCAATTATTGAAGATATACGATTTCTATGTTTGAAGCATATCATTTAATAGAAATTGTTGTACTTGCTGAGCTTGTTATGCTCACTCTTGCTTGAACCATATGAATGCAGCTAGGACCGAACGAACCGAGGGATCCGACAAGGATAAAGGCAAGACGAAGATGAACGATGAGTTTACCTTGTAATAAACTAGTAAGTTATATATATTATAGTATGATGAACAAAGAATGTAATGGTTTTAGAACCTGGGAACAAGATGTAAAATTATTATTGTAATAAGAATATCGTTGATGCACACATTTTGATGTCATTTCAATAAAATGTATGTACAGTTATGAGTACCGTGTAGCGCCATTTGTCGGGCTAGAAGATACCCGAATTTGGGGGCGTCGCATTAATTATCACACTATTTCACAGAATAGTAAGGATGTGACAACCCGAGAAATTAGACAAATTACTAAAATCTTAAATGATGAATTTAAGGTCAAATAATAGACCTAGACATAAAATAAGTTTATGCGTTTGATATTTTCTGGAAGGAATTTTAAGGATTTCAAAATTCTGTGATGGATTTTGGTGAATTATTCAGGATTAAGTATATAAGTAGATATGTTCTGTGTATATAGTCATTTATGTGTTCACAATGTGGTTAAGGGTCAAGAGTTGACCAGATAAATTTTATCAGTGTCAAACCCTAAGTATATATTTAGAACGTCAACATTCTGTTAGAAAACCTAACGTCTGATAAGAAACCCTAGAAACTGGTTCTGAAACCCTAATTTCAGTTCCGGAGATTTTGAAACACTAATTCGGAATATTAGAACCCTAATCTAAGAATTTAAATACAAGGTATAAGTTTTTGTGTATTAATTATAACCTAATTAGGGATAATCCTAATTGATTAATTAGAAATTCTAATAATTAAAAACCCTAATTATTAGGAACCCTAATTTGTAAATTTGAAACTCTAATTGGTAATTAGGTAATTTTATTTTTTAATTAGGAAATATTAATCCTATTTTTTTAGTTCTAATGTGATTAGGAAATTATAATATAATTAGGAAGCCCTAATTATAATTTAGAAATCATGATTTTCTATTTTAAAATCTAATTAGAAAATCTTAGAAATTTAATTTGCTAAATCTTTAGGGTTAAACCCTAAACCCTAAGGGTTAAACCCTAAACCCGAAGGGTTTGGACAATTGACAAATATGCCATTAAAATTAAATGTCAAATGACCAAATTAGCCTTCTTGCATTATATATTAGGTTGCTTTCAAATCTTTCAATATATTAAGTTGGTGACTAACTCTAGCTATCCCACATGTGCTAAAATATCACAGCAATCAGCCTTATTTGATCAGCAACTACATTACATTATAATATATATAGATCAAAGAGAGAAAAAGTCAACAAATCTTGCTCATTTGCTAACTTACACTCAACCAACACTTTCTCTCTCTAGACCCATGAAATTCTTAAGCTATTCAGTCCCTTGTATGATCCATAGTAAGTCATGATCAGATCGTGAGGATCAGAATCAAGATCAAGTATGAATAAGGTATAAAAACCCTAAACTTAGAAATCATATGATCTTATGTTAGATTTTGTTGTTTGTCGTTTTAAGTTGTGTATTAGTATGTTAATAAGTGATCTGGGTTTTTAGATCAAGGATCTATAACATCTAGATGCACGAATTTAAAGTTTTCTCAAATCTGGAAAAAGGTTGAAAAGTTGTCTGACAGCCATATGTCAGGGCTTCTAGATCCGTGTGTGTTAAGTGTTATGTGTGTTTGAAGTAATAGATCTGTAGTATACCATGTTGTCTATGATCTAAAATTGAAATAAGGGTCATAGCATGTCTAGATCATAAGCTATATGCAGTCAAACTGCGTTGACTAGCCACGACTGACTGATTCTGGGTAACCAGTTATTACGTAAAAGTCTCGATGATTTGGTTTTTAAGGCTTTGATCTGATCTTGTCGTTATTTTAGCCTTGTTGTTAGTTAGATATTGTAGACTGGTATGTAGAATACATACTAAAGTCTTTAGAACAAACAAATCTTGTGCAGGATCAAAGATATGGTTGGTCAAAATAGCATTGACCATCAGCCGGAAGAACAATCTGGAAAACCCAGATTGTTCATAAACCATTTTTTTTGTCAGACTTTGACCGGCTTATGTTTCTCTCTTGTGTTGATGTTAGACTGTAATAGTACATGATATGTATAGCTTAACATATGGACTTCAGGTTTGGATCTTTATATCACATAAACAAGACTTGGAAATCAAAGATTAAAAGCTTCAAAGTAACACCCTTGACACTGTTTGAGTTTCTGGGCTGGGCAGCCCAAAAACTCAAGAACATGCCTGACAACAACTTCTGTAGCTTAGATCTAGCGATTTAGTTATAGTTTAGTCATGATATCAATTTTTGGTTATAGTATTACATGTACACTACAACATAAACTCAAATACCAACCTAGAATCTATATGATCTAATATCTATGACTGGTCAAAGTGGGCACCTTGGTGTCTGTCATGATGTTCTAGGTTTTCATCAAGAACACTCAAGAACACCTATAGCGACGGTTCTGTCGCTATAAGGCCCTTTTGTGACACTTATTTTTCAAAAATTAATTATTTTAATAAATAATTAGAGAAAAATAGTTTTAAATTATTAAAAATACATAATAAATTATGAAAAATTATTTTAAAGCCTGAAAATTAGTTTTTAATTATTTAGTGTATATTTCATAAATATTTAATATTTTTTGAATATAAAGGGTATTTAATTTATTTAATTATAATATTAAATAAATTATTTAAAAATGATTTTAATACTTTAAAAATCATGAAAAATTATATTATGGTATAAGAAAATATTTTAAGTTATTTTTAATAACTTTTGATATTTTGTGATGAAATTCATTAATAAATTAATATTAATGGTAATTAGTTTATTTAATGAATATATTAAATAAATTATGGATAAATAAAATTAATACTTTAAAAATCATATAAAATGATTTAAGGGTTAGAAAAATATTTTAAGTTATAAAATATAATTTTTGATATTTTGTCATGAAAATATTAATATTTTAATATTAATAGCAATTTTGAATAATGGATTTAATTGTTTAAAAATCATATAAATATGATTTTAAAGTATTAAAAATACTTTGATATATTATAAATATATTATAATATTATGTTATTATTTTTTCATTAATATTTAGTATTAAATAAATATTAATGATAAAGAGAATAATGTGGTATTTATAATGCAGTTATTGAATAATATTTTAATTACTTTAAAAACATTTAAAGGAAATAATAAAGTATTAAAATACTTATGAGATATTATAAATATATTATAATATTTTGGCATGTATTTCAAATTAATATTTAATATTAAATAAATATTAATGATATTAGAATATTGTGGTATTTAAATTGATAAATACGATATTAATGATTAGAAAATCATTTTAAATGATAATAATTGTTTGAAAGTTATTATGAGACTTGGAAATTATTTTGATTAATAATATGATTATCTAAGATAATTGTTAAGTGTTAAGGCAGAGTTTAATTGAACTTAGACTCGATAAAAGTCCGACTAGACCATCGGGAAGTCAGATTTGTGTCGGGTTCAACTCAGACTGCAATAGTTTGACTTGATACCGTGTTTTATGTGTATTTTAGACTGATAGGATTATGTGTTTAGGTTATTCTATGTATTTATATATGATAGTATTATATTGTGATGATATTATTCTAATTTATATATCGATATTATTTATATATTAGGTCTTCAGTCAAAGCGTTATAAATTGTGTAACAGTAATCGATGAAACAGGCAAGTTTTTCTTAACTCTACTTAGAGTTGTTTCATTCAGATATGCTTATGGTTAATCATTGCTGATTACCATTGTAGAATTTAATACTGTACTATATACATATTGCATGTATAAGTCGGTATGAAAGGTGATCACCTTCATTACCATTCGGTCCGGATATATTTGTTCATGTTTAATATTTGTTCGATTCGAAAGTTTGTTCGCATTTAATTCACAACTATATTGATGAATTATAGCCAACTTATTATTCAGACTCTATCAATCATGATATATCCTTATATAAATTTAAACTTACTGGGCAACCTTCATGCTCACCCTTGTTATATCATGATAAACATTGCAGATTAAGGCGAATACGTCGGATACAAGGAAATGTTAAAGACAGTTCCAGCTTAAAGTTAATGTGTACGATTAGATTTGTAATAGTATTGTATGATAATAATGTTATGTGTTAGACAAGTTATGAATTGTGTATAAGTTAAGGTTACTCGACCTTGAGGATTAGTGTGTAAAGTTTAATGTATAAACAATTTATTTTTATATCTTCTGCAATAGTTATAGAATGATTGTACCAGATCCGCGGTGATTTGGGACCCGAATTTAAGAAATATCATCACGGTTGGTATCAAAAGTTGTTGGTTATGAACCTTAGGTAGGAATACGAGACCAATACTTATGATGATTAGGATAAGATCTAACTTACATAAAGTTAGATGGTCAGTAAGATTCAAAGATGAATCTCGGCGGGTTATAAAAGATACGGAGTTCCCTAACTCTGATATTAAATTTGAACAGTAGTGGTGAATAGATAGAGTCTAAAAGACTAAAAGTGCATGGATAGGAGATCGTAAAACAAAATGATTAAGATACAGAAATGAATCGTAATATATACGATGAGATCACCCCGTGATCTGATAAGGTGATAGCAGGGAGAAAAATCAATCTGATTATTGAATGGTTTACAGCAAGATTGTTGTGTGTCAGTTGTACTATGAATTGGTACAGATTCAAGAAAGGATTATGAATACGGATTAAATGAAATTCGTATTGAGAAGGGAGTTAGTATTAGGTGGGGATTTTAATTGAGGACTCATGTTGGCAGCTGAGTTGTATGATTCCTTGTATGGGCGGGGAATTGTACTTGGTGTAAAAACCACTTAGTTTCTGGCACTGATAATCATTAAAATGTTTGTGTTGCGCTATTTGCTATATGCATTTTAAGAGGGTGATTCCTTTCTCATAGGTATAACAGATAGATATATTATAGTTAGAGAATATAAGGTTAAGTACGAGTTCTTAAAACTCATACGTATGTGACATTCTTGACTCACAGTTATATGAAATGTTTATGAACCTCTCAGCGAATGGATGCCAAAGGTCTGACTAGGGTAAGTTCTTAAACTCATATGATTGTGACAAGTTTATGAACTTATAAGTGTGGTTTGACGAACTGGGTATAGTTGGGTGTGAATGGAGAATTGAGGATTATAGGAACAGATAGATTGTTAAGCAAATGATTATTAGTGGAGACATAAGTTTTCCAAAACTCCTAGCTATGCTAGATTTTAAAATTTTGACATCAAGCTAAATACGCACTATGTGCTTTTAAAAAAAATATAAACTCGTAATCATTTTTGAAACGGTTTAAAGTATAGTCTATGCTACTTATTTCGGCTAGACGCAAATGATTTGAAATATCAAAATCTATTTTATTTATCACTCATGTACCATGTAACCTGGTGTAGAGATGATAAAAAAGTTGATAGAGTTATAAATACAGAAATACTTAGCGTGAATTTGATCTAAAGTCGTTGTTCCACTATTGTATGATGTGTTATGATAAAGTCATATGATGACGTCCTCAAACGGACTGTTAATACAGTACGACATCATGACGTTATTCTAAAAAAAAAATTAAGATTTTAATTTGCCAACGGGGTTTGGCTACACCTAAATAATTCGATTGAATTGAATTATTAATATGGTCTATGCTATTCGATTCAGCTAGACTAATGTTATGAAAACTCTAAGTGTTCATTGAAAGAAATTTCCCGAACTAAATTGTTTTGGTGCGAAATCTAATAAGACTGAGGTAAAATTTTGTGCCTATGGGTGATGACGAAACAGATAAAAATCGATTACTTGGCGATCTGAGGCATACTAGGGCTAATTACCCTCTATGTCCGTAAGTTATGACGGTTTGCGGATGAATTTCCATAAAACCTTTGCGAAAATGATAGACAATAGTCTATATGACTCCTCAGCACAATTTGAAAACTTTTACTCTTGTGAGTGGTGTATTGGGTAGCATGTGATGATGTGTATGAATGGTGTAAGTAGTATGGTGTAAGGTGTAAGGTGACTTTCGGGGACGAAATTCTTAGAAGAAGGGGTAAATGTGATAACCCAAGAAATTAGAAAAATTATTAAAATCTTAAATGATGAATTTAAGGTCAAATAATAGACCTAGACAGAAAATAAGTGTATGCGTTTGATATTTTTGGGAAGGAATTTTGAGGATTTCAAAATTCTGTAATGGATTTTGGTGAATTATTCAGGATTAAGTATATAAGTATATATGTTCTATGTATATGGTCATTTATGTGTTCATAATGTGGTTAAGGGTCAAGGGTTGATCAGATAAAATTTATCAGTGTCAAACCCTAAGTATATATTAAGAATGTCAACGTTCTGTTAGAACACCCTAACGTCTGATAAGAAACCCTAGAAACCGGTTCTGAAACCCTAATTTTAGTTCTGGGGATTTCGAAACCTTAATTCGGAATATTAGAACCCTAATCTGAGAATTTAAATACAAAGTATAAGTTTTTGTGTATTAATTATAACCTAATTAGGGATAACCCTAATTAATTAATTATAAATTTTAATAATTAGAAACCCTAATTATTAGGAACCATAATTTGTAAATTTGAAAACCTAATTGGTAATTAGGTAATTTTAATTTTTAATTAGGAAATATTAATCCTAATTTTTTTTTTAAGTCCTAATGTGAATAGGAAATTATAATATAATTAGGAAGCCCTAATTATAATTTAGAAATCATGATTTTCTATTTTAAAATCTAATTAGAAAATCATAGAAATTTAATTTGCTAAATCTTTAGGGTTAAACCCTAAACCCTAAGGGTTAAACACTAAACCTTAAGGGTTAAACCCTAAGTGTTTAACCCTAAACCCTAAGGGTTTGGACAATTGAAAAATATGCCATTAAAATTAAATGTCAAATGATCAAAATAGCCTTCTTGCATTATTTATTAGGTTGCTTGCAAATCTTGCAATATATTGAGTTGGTGACTAACTCTAGATATCCCACATGTGCTAAAATATCACAGCAATCAGCCTTATTTGATTAGCAACTACATTACATTATAATATATATAGATCAAAGAAAGAAAAAGTCAACAAATCTTGCTCATTTGTTAACTTACAATCAACCAACAATTTCACTCTCTAGACCCACGAAATTCTTTAGCTATTCAGTCCCTTGTATGATCCATAGTAAGTCATGATCAGATCGTGAGGATCAGAATCAAGATCAAGTATGAATAAGGTATAAAAACCCTAAACTTAGAAATCATATGATCTTATGTTAGATTTTGTTGTTTGTCATTTTAAGTTGTGTATTAGTATATTAATAAGTGATCTGGGTTGTTAGATCAAGGATCTATAACATCTAGATGCACGAATTTAAAGATTTCTCAAATATGGAAAAAGGTTGAAAAGTTGTCTGACAGCCATATGTCAGGGCTTCTAGATCCGTGTGTGTTAAGTGTTATGTGTGTTTGAAGTAATAGATCTGTAGTATGTCATGTTGTCTATGATCTGGAATTGAAATAAGGGTCATAAGATGTCTAGATCGTAAGCTATATGCGATAAAGCTGCGTTACAACCTACCACGATCGACCGATTACGGGTAACCTGAGATTACTAGAAAAGTCTGACAGTGGTTTTTGAAGGCTTTGATCTTGCTTCTTTTATGTGTTTTGGCCTTGTTGTTAGTTAGATATTGTAGACTGGTATGTAGATTACATACTAAAGTCTTTAGAACAAACAAATCTTGTGCAAGATCAAAGATATGGTTGGTCAAAATAGCATTGACCATCAGCCGGAAGAACAATATGGAAAACCCAGATTGTACATAAACCGTTTTTTTTGTTAGACTTTGACCGGCTTATGTTTCTCTTTTGTGTTGATGTTAGACTTTAATAGTACATGATATGTGTAGTTTAACATATGGACTTTAGGTTTGGATCTTTATATCACATAAACAAAACTTGGAAATCAAAGATTAAAAGCTTCAAAGTAACACCCTCGACCTTTCTTTGAGTTTTTAGGCATTGAAACTCAATAACATGGTAAACAACAACCGTGTAGCTTAGATCTAGCAATTTAGTTATAGTATAGTCATGATATCGATTTTTGGTTATATTGTTACATGTACACTACAACATAAACTCAAATACCAACCCAGAATATGTATGATCTAATATCTATGACTGGTCAAAGTGGGCACCTTGGTGTCTGTCATGATGTTCTGGGTTTTCATCAAGAACATCTATAGCGACGGTTCTGTCACTATAGGGCCCTTTAGTGACACTTATTTTCGGATATTAATTATTTTAATAAATAATTAGTGAAAAATAGTTTTAAATTATTAAAAATTCATAATAAATTATAAAAAATTATTTTAAAGCCTGAAAATTAGTTTTGAATTAATTAGTGTATATTTCATAAATATTTAATATTTTTGGGATATAAAGGGTATTTAATTTATTTAATTATAATATTAAATAAATTATTTTAAAATAATTTTAATACTTTAAAAATCGTGAAAAAATTATATTATGGTATAAGAAAATATTTTAAGTTATTTTAATAACCCGATATTTTTGTGATGAAATTCATTCATAAATTAATATTAATGGTAATTAGTTTATTTAATGAATATATTAAATAAATTATGGAAAAATAAAATTAATACTTTAAAAATCATATAAAATGATTTAAGGGTTAGAAAAATATTTTAAGTTATAAAATATAACTTTTGATATTTTTTCATGAAAATATTAATATTTTAATATTAATTGCAATTTTTAGGATAATGGATTTAAGCTTGTTTAAAAATCATATAAATATGATTTTAAAGTATTAAAAATACTTTGATATATTATAAATATATTATAATATTATGTTATGTTTTTATTAATATTTAGTATTAAATAAATATTAATGATAAAGAGAATAATGTGGTATTTATACTTGATTATTGAATAATGTTTGTAATTACTTTAAAAACATTTAAAGGAAATAATAAAGTATTAAAATACTATATGAGATATTATAAATATATTATAATATTTTGGCATGTATTTCATTAATATTTAATATTAAATAAATATTAATGATATTAGAATATTGTGGTATTTAAATTGATAAATACGATATTAATGATTGGAAAATCATTTTAAATGATAATAATTGTTTGAAAATTATTATGAGACTTGAGAAATTATTTTGATTAATAATATAATTATCTAAGATAATTGTTAAGTGTTAAGGCAGAGTTTAATTGAACTTAGACTCGATAAAAGTCCGACTATTAGGCCATCACGGAAGTCGATTTGTGTCAAGTTCAACTCGAATCGCAATAGTTTGACTTGATACCGAGTTTTATATGTGTTGTAGACTGATAGGGTTATGTGTTATGTATTTAGGTTATTCTATGTATTTATATATGATAGTATTATATTTTGATGATATTATTCTAATTTGTATATCGATAATATTTATATATTAGGTCTTCAGTCAAAGCGTTATAAATTGCGTAACAGTAATCGATGAAACAATCAATTTTTTCTTAACTCTACTTATAGTTGTTTCATTCAGATATGCTTAGGGTTAATCATTGTTGTTTACCATTCTAGAATTGTACTCTGTACATATTGCATGTATAAGTCAGGTATGAAAGGCTAATCACCTTCATTACCGTTCGGTCCAGATATATTTGTTCATGTTTAATACTTGTTCAGTCAAAAGTTTGTTCGCGCTAATTCACAACTATATTGATGAATTGTAGCCAGCTTATTATTTAGACTCTTTCAATCATGATATATCCTTATATAAATTTAAACTTGTTGGGTAACCTTCATGCTCACCGTTGCTATATCATGATAAACATTGCAGATTAAGGCGAATACGTCGGATACAAGGAAAGGTTAAAGACAGTTCCAACTTAAAGTTAATGTGTGCGATTAGATTTGTAATAGTATTGTATGATAATAATGTTATGTGTTAGACAAGTTATGAATTGTGTATAAGTTAAGATTACTCGACCTTGGGGAATAGTGTGTAAAGTTTAATGTATAAACAATTTATGTTTATATCTTTCACAATAGTTATAGAATGATTGTACCAGATACGCGGTGATTTGGGACCCGGATTTGGGGCTGTCATAGAGGACAACTAATGCAAACATCTGGACCGTCACTCCATTCTCCGACTCATCCCAGCTATATTCTCATTTCCTGAAGAGAACAATGAAAGCAAAGGGTAAGCTCAATTAGCCTAGTAAGAAATATTATGACTAAGATAATGCAGAATAAATTATCGTTAGCCTTCAACAGTGTTAAAATGATAAAATACAATAGACATCAAGTTTAACTGCAGCGGAACAAGCAATCCATTAGAAGAGTAAAGTAGAGCATGATATCTACTATCTTCTATGATTGAAAAGGTTTTTCATCATTTTTATCGCTGAGACTCAACTTAATAAATAATCCACATCATCGAATCACCCCTGCACTACAGCCAAAGATATTCATTAGTATCACGACCACGAATTATCCATGTACTACGGGCCAAGGATATTCGTGTTTTCATCAATGGTAATGATCATGCCAACAATTGTCCATCAATGTACTACGGGCCAATGAGGACTTTTAACACATCATTTGTAACATTACTGTCATGATTAAACCGAATAATCCCTGGTCATAATCATACCAAGTCCATCTATGCACTACGGGCCAAAGACGACTTTCATAACAATATAAGTGTGAGGATGATGACAATGATATAAGAATTCAATTAAAAGAAAGCAAATGATAAATTTTTTAAGATTTATAATTTAATTTATCCAGAATTCAATAATGTCCAAATTGTCAACATGATACTGCTTTGTGGAGTAAAATTCAAGAATAATATTGTATCAAAAATGATTTGGACTGAAAACAAATTAATTTTTATCATGAATAATACCCTGGGTGAATAGTAACTGAGTGAATAGTACCTCATGAATAGTACTTCGGGAATAGTAAACCCGAGAATAGTACTCCGGCATGAAAAAGTTAAAACTTATCAAGAATGCTCAGAATAATATTTTCATGAAAAGATACTGGATGAAGCACAAATATCAAGAATATTCTACTAATTTCATGGAGTATAGAATCCAAAACTTTAATAAAATGAGTGTAAAATTTGAAATCTGAGATGAAATAATATTACTTATATACTATAGAGTATGGAAGAAAATATTATTTCATATGAATACTGAACAAAAATAATATCCCTTACAACTGTTGAGCGAAAATAATATTCCTTACGAATATTAAACGAATAAAATATTCCTTACGAATATTAAGCGAATATAATTTTCCTTACGAATATTACACTTAATATAATATTCCTTATAAATATTAAATGAATATAATATTTCTTGCGAATATTGAACGATATAAAATTTCTTACGAATACGAACAATAATATCGTATAATACAATTGTATGTCTTTGGCCTGTAGTGCAAAGATGAATTGTAAATGAATATCTTTGGCCATAATGCAAAGATGAATTTATTAGTATGATTATGAGCAGGAATTGTGATTTGGTATAACCATGAATTTTGATGTTTCAGGTGATGAAAGGTGATGAAAATTATCTTCGTCCTGGGTGCGAAGAGGAATTTAGAATCACAATTATGATTATGAGTTATTCATATGATTGTGGACAGGAATTGTTGATTGATGTTACAGGGATAAAACATTATTGGTGGACTTTTAACATGAACAAGATAATAGATCTGATGGTCTATTTGACTCTTCTAATGGATTGCTCGTTTCGCTGCAACTATGGTTGAAAAGTTTTATCATCTACCATATGATTTAAATCTCTGATTTATTACTGATGAAATCTATTGATGATGTAAATTATATTTAGTCATGATATTCTTTACTGGGCTAGTTGTGCTCACCCTTTTTGCTTCACAATCCCTTTCGGGTAATAAGAGTGTAGCTGGGTTGAAGCAGGGGTAATGAGGAGAATAGAAGCGGTGGTCTATAGTCATTGAGGTTCTCCTTAAATAGTATGGAAATAATTTTATTGAGAACTTTAGATAAGTGTGTCGTATTGTATACGTCATTTGATATTTAATTTTGGTGAACCGAATAGGGTAAGGTGAACCCAACTTTGGAAGGGTGTTTTGCCACTATCATACAAGATGTCTAATGACATATAACCTCGTGTTATCATAAGACAGGGTTGTGCACATCCACTTGCTGAGTATATCTACGAGCACTACCTATATAATCTTGGAGTTTATTTGAAATATAATTCTCACTTGGAGACAACGGAGATAATTATATGTCAAGAGAAGACTCACCATTGGAAAGAAGATGATAGCAATCTTCTTGTTTTTCTTTGGGGACTATTGGGTCAACCAAGGATAATTCTGTGGACATATGATATCTATCATAACCTAGACGCATGGCCTCCCATGTACGAAGGTTTCCTTAAGCACTTTTCAAAGATTTTAATTTCTAAAATAGTTATGGACTGTACTTTTATGTAAGGTACCATTGTAAGGTTGTAGTCAAGGCACCATGAAAGTTACATACATTTGTATTAAACCTCACAGTTTAAAAGTGGTCATAACCTGCACGACAATTCAACAGTTGTATAAATGAAGTTTGTATTTGATTTTTATAGTATGATATCTGGCGACTCAGAATGGGTCGTGTGGACCTATTTTGGGGGCGTCACAAAACTGCTCATTGAAATCCATATATAGCACATAAGGAAATAGCACATACACCAATTAGTCAAGTATATTTGACTTACACATTGGTTTAAACTTAAATTTACTTCTTAGGGTTCGCGTTCTTGCAATCTAAGTTTACGCAACAAATCTTCTACCGCTTTACGGTGTTACCACATACGGAGATGTCTTACTCATACGATCATCATCTTTGATGATTTACATTCTTATCATTTTTTTATTACTTTTCTAGGACTTAGCACACATCAAGTCTCTACTAGTAGTCCATATGGTACTCTGAGTGGTTTCCAACAAACAACCAACAAACTAGTTTCCCGTCTCATCTACACTGTCTTTCACAACGAGTTAGATCGGTTGCTAGTTTCGTATATACCTCCGCTCTCTGAAGGAATTGTTTAGCCCAGCTCCTATATCTCAACCATTAAAGATTACGATTGTACCACAACCTAAACTTAACTTAACTTATCTGAACCATTAAACCTATAGTGTTCGTTAAGTCGATTTCTTATTCCTTATGGCTTTCTGGCAACTAAATGTCATACCTCAAGATTTATTCCTTATCATCTAAGTCATACAGTCTTTTATATACTTAGAAAAATCATTTAATGTTAATACTATGCTAACATAGTGTTAATCATTTTACATTACCTTATTCATATCTTATAATGGCTTCTTAACGTTATACGTCATTGTCATTAATTCAGTTTCTTCACCGTTCACAGGTTTAATCATTAGTCTTCATTACTTTACGGTCAAACCATACACGGGGTGTAGGTTCTGCCCGTTTAATATTTGCGTACACTCAACCCTGACATCAGCTAAAGTGTTTAACGCTTACGTTTTATTATAACATTTTCTATCCGACTCACATTCAAATTTTCATTAATCTTATTACTGTTCGTTCTGGCTTTCTTGATAAATTCATATCTTACTTACTACCTTTGTCAACGTTTAAGTCAATACAACCAATGTATACTTAGAACGTTCGCACAATGCGAATATAATTCACGAGAATCGTTTACGTATTCAACGTTCACATTGTTCGTCTTTTAATCTCTCATTCAACCTTTACCTAAGGTTTTAATTGATTTCATTCGTTATCCATTACATGAACCCCGCGTTCAATATTCTTTCTTAATGTCGAAGCCATAAGGTTTATTGTATGCTAAGATCGATCGTTCATCGCAACTATGTTGCGTTTATATTCTTTACATTCTTTGTCCTTTAATTTCATTCAATCTTTCTGTTCAACCTTCATTAAAGGTTTAAATCACTTATTTAAGTGTGAAATTAGGTGAACTATATGTTCATTATCTTTTCTTACACTTCCCCCAGGAGTTAAGAAATTAAAAACTCTTCTCTGGGTTTTTCCCTGTACCGACGCTACGGCGCCATTTCCTTTGTTATTAATGGCGCTGTAGCGCAAGTCTCCAGTAACTATTGCCCGGAGCTGGCACTGCGGCGCCTCCTTTATAGTTTAAACTGGCGCTGCGGCGCCAGTTCAACAACTCAGTTTTTTTCCAACATTATTTTCTAAGTGTTGGAATGCGTACGAATCGCCTACTTTGCAATCTCGTAACTTCTTCGTTATAACTCGGAATGAGGTCGTTCCAAAGCCATTTTCTTACCTATTTTACGTACTTTAACTTCCCTCGAACAAAAATTCATTCTGTATCCGTTAACATTCCATTCAATTGGCTTAAATTTCATTATTAGTTCGTTTTACGTTATTAACGTTCTTCGTTCGTTCGTTCGTCCGTAATTCGGTCATCCAAACTCGAAATTCGTTTGTTCCTGAGTCCACGACTCATGTTTTCTACGTTTCTTACATTATTATGAAACCCTACACATTTGGGTTCATTTAAAAAGTTTCTATTTTTCGTTCGTCTTCTACGAAGTTTCGCTATAACTTCATTATAGCTAAGTTCAATATGTTATTCATGAACGTTTCTATCGTTCCTAACCAAGTAATAAGCATCTAACTTATACGTAATGGTTTTAAACTTGTTCATCAACAACAAGTTCTAACTATGATATGGTTTTAAATTTGTCCATCAACAACGTTCTCCGTGTTCTTCGTGTGTTCTTCGCCTTCTTCGTTCGTTCTTCATTTTTAATCAATACTTTGATTATGATTTTAATTTTTCTTGGAATTTGGTGTTATAAAAAATCATTCCTTACTTATTTCACCAAATCGTTCATATGATTCATTCGGATCGTTCAAATTCATTACGAAATTCATACTTCCTTGAGAAATTTATAAACTAAACTTCTAATTCATATTTCTTCATTTTGTCATGATTTCAACTATATGAAAATCATTCTTAACATCTTTTACTTCTTTTTTCATTAAGCTATGTTTATTAACATAGAAAACTTAAAGAAAAATTTAGATTATACTAGGTTTTGGATTACCTTTCTTATTAATCTTCTCCCGTTGGATAAAATTTGCACACGAGCTAGCTTTTCATCTTCCTTTCTCTCCTCATCCGAATTCTCTCTCTCTCTCAGGTGTTGGTGATTTTCAAATTCACCAACAAATGAGCTAAGGCTCTCTCATATAGAAAACCAAGGCTAGAGGCAAAATAGTCATTTCGCCCCTAAAGTTACTATTCCCACCTCCTTACTATTCACGAAGCTTCTCTTGGAAGCTTCGTGCTTCCGTCTTTCGGGATTCATCTGGCAGTTTTAAAAACTGCGATTCTCGGAATTCAAATATTTTTGGATATTTCGTCTTTCTTTTACAAATTAATATTTACGCATTCTTCGGAATTTTGAAAAATAAAAAAACACTTTTCGATGTTAAGCGTTTTCCTTCATGTTTTCCCCTAACGTAGTTAAACGAATGAAAAGAACATAACAATACTTGTCGTCGTTTTTATTTCGTCCGATTTCTGTACGTTTTTCAAGAAAAACTTTTATCGGCTAACTTAACTTTTCACGACATATTATCGTCAAATCTTTAGACGGAATGTCATTTCGACAAACCGAACTCTCGGAAAGGCTTAGGTTATTCAAACCTTAACCCTTAGGGTTTCGTCGGGTGAATGGTGCATATTTCGTCTTTTCCTCAGAAATACTTTTGTTCCCGGAAAATTTTTATTTTCGTCTTGAAAATTCTTACTTGATCAATCAAGCTCGTAGCCAGAATCGTCCCATTTTATAATCATCCTAGGTTCTAGAACGATTAATAAACACATAGCACATAATATTATTAATAAAAATTTATTTTATTAATAACTAATTTTTTAAACTTAAATTCTGGACAATTCGATTTTCTGGGTTGTCACATGTGTTTCCCACTTCTCTCTCTCATCAATTAAACATAAAATTTTATTTATAAAAGAGCTCTTTTAGGTGGACATGAAAATTGGGCATGAGTGTATTTCAGGATCCTCTATGAGGATTTCTCTGTGAGGATCATGTGAGGTTTTGTTGTGGGCTTGACAACACATTAAAAAGGAGATCCAACGGCTCACAAATTTTATCAAAAAATTTTAAAAAAATTATATGTAAAAATAAATGGGTTTGGTGGCTTCTAATTTTCTGTCAACTTGTAAAAAAAAAATCTTATCAAAACGTTGTGAGTCGTTGGATCTCATTTTTAATGTATTGTCAACCCCACAACAAAACTCTCACAAGATCCTCACAGAGAAATCCTCATAGAGGATCCTGATTCCACTATTAGAGGTCAAAATACAAATAAGTAAAATTCAAATACACTCATATCTAATTTTTATGTCCATATAAAGTTTTTATTTATAAAATACTCAACTCTTATTTCCCTAATCTAATTAAGACTTTTACATAGAATAAATATTTCATTTTAAACAAGAATTCGAAGAGTATCTTTACATGTTCAATGAGATTTAATGCAATTTTTAACCCTTAAAAAAACATGTTTGGTAGGCTAGGCATTCACCCTTTCAACAACCAGTCAGACCCACCATACCCATAATCTTTGTTATTCTGCCACAATCACCAACTGGATCCTCAAACCACTACAGATGAATTGCACTGCTGATAACTGAATCCCACCAAAAGTAGCCTAACTCAAAATTATAATATTATTATTAACTTTTAAAAATTAATTTAACATATTTTTAAAATTTAAAGATAATATAAGTCATTAATTATTGCAAAATATTAAATGTTACAAAGTATATGTTTAGTTACACAACGTTTAAAGTGTTTAAAATTTCAAACACACTTAAAAAATTTGTCATTTTAAAGTGTTTTTATTTGTATCAATTTATATCAAACACAATTTATTTAAATTAAAATTGTAGCATCTGGGACTCGAACCAAACGTAACACACCAAAAATGGTACGACGTGTTTAGATATTCAAACGCTGCAAACATTATCCCTACAAAAGCTGCAAATGTTAGTAGTCGAATAAACTCAAATAATATTAATTTTTATATAATTTATCATATGTATCATTGTATTAATTAAAATTAAATAAATTTATGTCAATTTTAAAATTTAAAATATCTCAAATTGATATCAAATAATTTATAATGATCTTATATTTTATAACGAGTTATTATAAATTAACAAATAATGAAAAAGATAGAGATATAGTAAAATCACAACAATGAGGATAAAACAAATAACATATTTAATGCCAATAATGTTCAGTCCAATATTATACTATAACATTTTGTCACTCTTTGAGTTGTATGTGATTGTGAACATGATGAGGGGTAATTTAATAAAGTATACTCCCCTTCTGCTTAAAAGATGACTTAAATTATAATTTTTTTGTTGCCTATAGAAAAGATTAGTTAAAGTAAAAGTACATCATAAGTCATTTGATAGAGTTAAATAGTATAAAAAATAAAAATAATTATTATTTTATATAATTGTGTGATGCTACTAAGGATAAATTTAGAACTATTTTTTTTCAACTTTTTTCTTCTACTTTATTTTTGTAATGGATAATGCTAGAGATTTCAAAATTTTGATTTTAAATGGGTTTGAAATGACATAACATTCACTATTTTGATTAAAATTTATTGCATAGCCAATAAGGGGAGTGGTTAGCATGAAGTTTATTTTTGGGTAAGTTGGTTAATTGACCAATAGAGTGTTGGCACGCAGACGATGCTCTATGTATGTCAGCATTCTATTAGCCAATTGACTAACTTATCAAAAAATAAACTTCATGCTAACCGAATTCGCCAATCATATGATATTTACCAATCCATTATAATGAGGACACATCATTTCAGACCAAAAATTTGATACCCCTAACACTACTTTTTTTTTTAAAATATGTGAAAAATATATTTTGTTTATTTTTTTTAGGACAGATGGAATACAAAGAAAGAAAGAGGACAAAATAAGAATGACAAAACTATGTATTTCACCATTATACTTTGCAAGTTTTATTTAATACATTACTAAACTTTTAATTTTGTCGAATTACATCACTGAACTAATTATTATTTGACAATTAAGTCATTCCGTTAAAAATCTTTGACAGACGTTAAAATATTGCTTATGTGGCGCTGACGTGGCAAATATTATTTTAAAAAATATTACTTGTGACGCCCCAAAAATTTAGTATACGTCACCCATCTTGGGTCGCCACTTACATGGTACATAAATTCAAATACAACTTACTAATATAAGCGTAGGTATACAATACGACATATCATGAGTTTGAATACAAATATTGTCTACTATGTGAGACCCAGATTTTATCAATAAAGATTTAAATTTTGTCAAAATAATTTTTAATATTATCTTTGTGAATTTGAGATAATATTATAGTTGTGGGTAGTATTTATAAATTTTGCAAAAGTATGCAAGTGGTTATATTATATTCGATTGGTGGGGAATATTCGGTTTAGCGGGAATATTCGTACAACGACTCAATCATTGGTGGACCAACAGCGAATTATTGTCGGATTGAGAAAGCGACAAAAATATTTTATTGAAATAACGGCGGAAGTTTTCTGGTTGATCTTGTTGAACTACTTGGTAGTAAAAAATACGATGTCGTGTGGTTGCATAGTAGCACTGCGGTATTGATTATTGATGCTTATGTGAGAAGTCACTCGGTTTGATTCCATTATTGTCGATTAATAATATGAATTATTATAGCGATAATGACGTTTTGTTTTATTAAGTATTATTAACGTAATAAAAGCGAAACATCTTTTATATAAAATAGAATACTTTATTAAAGTTATTCATAAATAGAATATATTATATTTTATTATGCATAGTGTTGCATAGTGTTTTGCATAGTGTTTGCATAGTAAAATGTTTTTATATAAATAGAATATATTATAATTTATTTAAAAGATTTTTTTTAAATATGGACCGTCAGATTAAAGTAAATCAATCTGGATAGTTCATGGATTAATTCTTATGCATTCCATTTTCCTATAAATAGAAGCTCATTCCTTCATTATTTTCTTTTGAATTCATTGAAACTCTAGAGAGAGAAATTATAGAGAGAGAAGCTATAGAGAGAAAGTTATAGAAAGAAGAAGAGTATTACTGCGCTACTTCACTACTTCTATATTAGGTTCTTTTTACGGTAAGGGGTGTTATTCTTTCTTCTTGAAGAAGAACTTACATTATTCCATTCATTATTATTACATTGGAATAACTTTTGTAAAAGTGGCATACCCTATACATAACTTTGTATCTGTGGCATACCCTATACTTGGTGAAATCCTTATCTTTATTCCATTGCTTATTATTACATTGGAATAACTTTGTATCTGTGGTTTACCCTATACTTGGTGACATTCTTTTTATTATTACATTGGAACATCACATGCATGTGTTTTACTGGGACTGGTTAAAATCTTTATCATTACTGTTGGAATATCCTATCGTGTGTTTTACACCGGATGCAGTTCCATCTTTATTATTACATTGGAACATCACGCTCGGTGTGAATTTCACGACTTTGGTTCCGTTATTATTATTACATTGGAATAACTTTTATGTCTATCACAATCGCATGCGTGGTGATTTCTTTTGTTATTCCATTATTTATTATACCCGAGTTGGTTAAAACTTTGACTTTATACTCCATGAAATTAGTAGAATATCCTTGATATTTGCGTTTCATCGATATCTTTTCACGGAAATATTCTTTGATCATTCTTGATTTTTTACTCTGTAAACGAAATTATGTTGACAATTTGGGCGTTAATAATTCATGGATTAAATAATTCTTGAACTTGTTTTATTGAATTATTATGTCATTGTCATCATCCTCATGTTATATTATGTTATCTTTGGCTTACGTGCATAGATGAACTTAGTATGATTATGACCGAGGATCATTGGTATAATCATGACTTGATATAAATGATGTGACAAAAGTCCTCGGTGGCTTTGTAATGCGGTGATGGATAGTTTTGGTATGATTATGACCCGGAGGTGATTCGGTATAGTCATGACCATTGATAATTTGATGAAAATCCTTGGCCAGTAGTGCGAGGGATGATTAGATGTGGTGGTTTTGTTATTAAGGTGAGTCTCGGTGATAAAAATTGATGAAAACCTTTTAAATTATAAAGATAGTAGACTTTATTCTCTACTTGACTCTTTTAATGGATTACATATTCAGCCGTAGTTATTTGGTTGTCTATTGTATTTTATCGGTTTAACACTCTTTGTTGAAGGCTAATGATAATTTATTACGCATTATCTTAGTCATAATATTTCTTCTTGGGCTAGTTGAGCTCACCCTTTCTTTCCTTTGTTCTCTTGAGGAAATGAGAACATATTTGGGATGAGTCGGGAAGCGGAGTAATGGTCGAGAGGATAGCATTAGTAATCCTCACTATTACGTGAAATAGTGTGATAATAGTTGTAATGAGGACTCCTTTTGAGTTTGTATAATATCTAGTAGAGGCGATATTTGTATTCAAACTCACGGTTTATGTCGTATTATACCTGCAGTTATATTAGTAAGTTGTATTTGAATTTATGTACCATGTAAGTGGCGACCCAAGATGGGTGGCGTATACCTAATTTTGGGGCGTCACGGTTGGTATCGAGCTTAGGGATATGATCCTGGCTAAGAGGTGAGAATAGTACTAGGAGGGGAGGCAGGGGAATACCTTCGGCTAGAATGACCTACCTAAGTTTATGTGCTATTTTATTGGTCGATCGAGAATATAGGGATAATTTGTTACATGTCAATTAACCCTTGTTTTGTGTGCAGTGTTTGAGAATGGCATCTGAAAATCTTTGAGATAAGCAATGAAGCACATGAGAGTGTTGATTGATTTCAAACAAAAGGTAACGACCAACAACACGATAATAATCATCTTGTGTGGCAGCGGCTATCGAACAATGATAACCATCGTGGGGAAATTATCATGCTAAGAATGGTAACCACGCCGGTGGTAATCATGGCAAAGATAATAGAAGTGGAAATTTCAAGAAGAGAAGGTCATTTAGCTCGATTTTGTCGTATAGTGAAGTCAAGTCAATTTGGGATAGTGGCACCAAAGGCGGATCTGGACGAAAAAACAAAGTCGGTGGTTTTCAAGAAAGGCGTTTTTCGTGACTTCTCAAAAGTGGGTAACCCGAGCGAAGTTAGCGGGTTAGTTAATTATAAATTCTTACGAAGTCTATACCTTATTAGATCTGGGTTCTACCCATTCTTTTTATCTCTCTTGCTTGCGTTCAGCGTTTAAATTTGACTCAGGAGAAATTAGACTTTGATTTATCTATTGAAACCGTTGGGAGAAACCGCCGTTACCTCCTTTGTTTATTAATCTTGTTGTTTCAAATAAACACTTTCACGTTACTGTCAATCTTATCTCTTTGAAAATACTTGCCTTTGAGGTAATTTTTAAAAGCGATTGATTAACTACTCATTATTCTTTTGTAAGGTTGTTAGCTTTCATATTCTAACCAACTTTGTTATCTGAATTCAAAGTAATCAAATCCTAAAGTTAATCTTTGTGATATCAAGCCATAAGTAAAGAGCCACGAACCTTTCGTTGTCAACTTCCTTGTGTGGAATGCACCAAAGCGGACTTTCTATGGCGACATCGTGAATGAAGATGGCAAGTTTATAGGTATCATTGTGAGGTGCTATCTAGGTTAAAGGATAGAAGTCACGGTTGGTATCAATGTGACGTACTATCAAGTCTTGGATAAAAGTATGATTTTGAATGATATTTCTATCATTAATAAATTTCTTGGCGTATTCTTGAAGATTTCCTAGCCTACCTAGGCGTGAAATCAATTTTTGTATTGACCCCGAGTACAAAACCCATTTCTTAAACCCTCAAATATTTCTTCAACTAAATGAGCAGTTTCGTGGTTTATGATGAAAGTCATAATAAAAGCATTGGACTAATGAAAATCATGGGTATATGAAGTATTAGTAAGTGTTATGATGAGTTATGTTGGTTATTATGTGAAAACATGAAAGTTTCTTAGAAATCACAAAGAGTTGAAAATCAGATTTTGGTGAAAAACGTAACATGAAATTCAATTGACCATATCTCCTATTATATTTTGAATTTTTGAATGTGGTCAAGTCCTAGAGTTAGATCTACGAGTTACCTAACTAATCCAAGTGGAATTACTGGAAAAGGTGTTGTAGATTTTTGTGTGGACTGATTTTAGCAAAGGAGGCCAAAGCTGTAAATTTCGAAAATGCTACTGCCTAGAAACTTTAAGGGACTGTTTCGGCCACTTAAATTATGAGAAAAATTCTGGCCTTTTGGGACAAGAAGGTATATGGTATAAAGTACCTCCTGTCCAAAAATGAGCTCATTCTGACTTAAAATGAGCAAGTTATGACTATTTCAATATTTAGGTTTTTAAATGAAAAAGCATAATAAGCAGGAGTTCTACAACTCAGATGACCATGAAATTTAAACTAGAAGCTCACGTTAACATGTGTAAGGTCCTGCCAAGATTTGGGAATTTTGGAGTTAAACTTGAGGTAGCTAATTTCTTAAGGAATTAATTAGAAATTGATTTTTGAAAAATAGTAAATGAATTTTAAAAATTCGAGAAAAATATATTTTCATCATGGGACTATATTATACTAAATCCCAGAAAAGAAATATTTTTGGGATTGATTTGGTATTTTCATGAAAATAGTTTAATTCTGAACATATGAGTTAAATATGTTATGTGAAGTATAAAAGTTGAAAATAGGATTTTATGGCTAGAGAATCCTATATAGAGTATATGCATATTTTTTATGAGGATTTGATAATTGGTGATGATATCTTATGAGTGTGGCATTTTGAATGATTAAATGCATTATATGGTAAAAGCGTAAATAATTGAGGTAAATTATTTATAAATTTAAGAAGTGATTAAAATATTGTTATAATATTAATGATGTTAGATTATGAGATTATTAAGTGATTGATAACATGGGGATATTCTTGAATCTGGATAAATTATATTATAAATGTTTAATATTTATCTTTTATCTCATTTGATTGATTCTTTATATCATTATCCTCGTATTTTATATTATGTTGAAAGTCATCGTGGCTGTGGTGCATAGATGGACTTGGTATGATTATGACCGGGATTGTTCGGTATAATCATAGCTTAGTAATTGAATACTACGATTATCTTTGGCGTAGTGCATGGATAATTTAATGTCGTGATATCTAATGAATACACAATTATCTTTGGTGCGTAGTGCATGGATAATTTGTGGTGCGTAATCTTAATGAATACGATTATCTTTTCTTAGTAGTCGTGGATAATTTTTGTGGTGGTGATCTTAATGAATACACGATTATCTTTCTTAGTAGTGCATGGATAATTTGTGGTCGTGATCTTAATGAATACACAATTATCTTTGGTAGTAGTGCATGGATAATTTGTAGGTCGTGATCTTAATGAATACATGATTATCTTTGGTAGTTGTTGCATGGATAATTTGTGGTGCGTGATCTTAATGAATACACGATTATCTTTGGTAGTAGTGCATGGATAATTCGTGGTGCGTGATCTTAATGAATATCCTTGGCTTTTGTAGTGCGGGGATGATTCGATGATATGGATTAATTATTGGTGAGTCTCGTGATGAAATATTAATTCATGGATGTGGTAACGATCGTCTTTGGTAGTAGTGCATTGATAGACTTGGTATGATTATGACCACGGTTATTCGGTATAATCATGGTAGTAATTGAAAACACGAATATCCTTAGCCGATGGTGCATGGATAATTCATGGTTGTGATCTTATTAATGGTGAGTCTCGGCATTATTGGTTTCTGATTGTATATCTTTGCTTTGTAGTGCAAAGATGAATAGTTAATGAATAGCTTTGGCGATTTGAAGATGAATTTAATATTTTCAAGGTATCCTCATCTCTTTATCATACAGTCGTACCCTAATTTAGAGGTGAAATTCCATAAGGAGGGAGATTGTGAGACCCATTTTTATCGATAAAGATTTAAATTTTGTCGAAATAATTTTTAATATTATGGTGTGAATTTGAGATAATATTATAGTTGTGGGTAGTATTTATAAATTTTGCAAAGTATGCAAGTGGTTATATTATATTCGATTGGTGGGGAATATTAGGTTTAGCGGGGAATATTAGGTACAGCAGCTCAATCATTGGTGACCCACTAGCGAAATTATTGTCGGATTGAAAGCGACAAAAATATTTTATTGAAATAACGGCGGAAGTTTCTGGTTGATCTTGTTGAACTACTTGGTAGTAAAAGTATATGTCACGTGTGGTTGCATAGTAAGCTGCGGTATTGATTATTGATCTTATGTGAGAAGTCACTCGGTTTGATTCCATTATTATCGATTAATAATATGAATTATTATAGCGATAATGGCGTTTTATTTTATTCGTATTATTAACGTAATAAAAGCGAAACATCTTTATATAAAATAGAATACTTTATTAAAGTTATTACATAAATAGAATATATTATATTTTATTATGCATAGTGTTGCGTAGTGTTTTGCATAGTGTTTGCATAGTAAAATGTTTTTATATAAATAGAATATATTATATTTTATTTAAAGATTTTTTTTTTAAATATGGACCGTCAGTTAAAATAAATCAATACAGATAGTTCATGGATTAATTCTTATGCATTCCATTTTCCTATAAATAGAAGCTCATTCCTTCATTATTTTCTTACAATTCATTGAAACTAGAGAGAAATTATAGAGAAGCTATATAGAGAAAGTTATAGAAAGAAGAAGAGTATTACGCTTACTTTACTACTTCTATATTAGGTTCTTTTACGGTGAGGGTGTTATTCTTTCTTCTTGAAGAGAACACATTATTCCATTCATTATTATTACATTGGAATAACTTTTGTAAAAGTGGCATACCCTATACATAACTTTGTGTCTCATGGCATACCTATACTTGGTGAAATCCTTATGTTATTCCATTGCTTATTATTACATTGAAATAACTTTGTATCTGTGGTTTACCTATACTTGGTGACATTCTTTTATTATTACATTTGGAACATCACATGCATGTGTTTTTTATGACATGGGTTTGGTTAAAATCTTTATCATTACATTGGAATATCCTATACGTGTGTTTTTGCAGGATGCAGTTCCATCTTTATTATTACTGTTGGAACATCTGTCGATTGTGAATTTCACGACTTTGGTTAGATTATTATTATACATTGGAATAACACATCATCACAATCTCGCATGCGTGGTGATTTCTTTTGTTATTCCATTATTTATTATACCCGGTTGGTTAAAACTTTGACTTTATACTCCATGAAATTAGTAGAATATCCTTGATATTTGCATTTCATCGATATCTTTTCACGGAAATATTCTTACGATCATTCTTGAATTTTACTCTGTAAACGAGTATTATGTTGACAATTTGGGCGTTAATAATTCATGGATTAAATAATTCTTGAACTTGTTTTATTGAATTATTATGTCATTGTCATCATCCTCATGTTATATTATGTTATCTTTGGCTTACGTGCATAGATGAACTTAGTATGATTATGACGAGGATCATTCGGTATAATCATGACTTGATATAAATGATGTGACAAAAGTCCTCGGTGGCACATAATGCGGTGATGGATAGTTTTGGTATGATTATGACCGGGGTGATTCGGTATAGTCATGACCATTGATAATTTGATGAAAATCCTTGGCCAAGTAGATGCGGGGATGATTAGATGTGGTGGTTTTGTTATTATTAGTGAGTCTCGGTGATAAAATTGATGAAAACCTTTTAAATTATAAAGATAGTAGACTTTATTCTCTACTTGACTCTTTTAATGGATTACATATTCATTTGTAGTTTAAGTGGTTGTCTATTGTATTTTATCGGTTTAACAACTGTTGAAGGCTAATGATAATTTATTACGCATTATCTTAGTCGTAATATTTCTTCTTGGGCTAGTTGAGCTCACCCTTTCTTTCCTTTATTCTCTTGAGGAAATGAGAACATAAATTTGAGACGAGTTGGGAAGCGGAGTAATGGTCGAGAGGATAGCATTAGTAGTCCTCACTATTACGTGAAATAGTGTGATAATAGTTGTAATGAGGACTCCTTTTGAGTTTGTATAATATCTAGTAGGCGGTATTTGTATTCAAACTCACGGTTTATGTCGTATTGTACGATAGTTATATTAGTAAGTTGTATTTGAATTTATGTACCATGTAAGTGGCGACCCAAGATGGGTGGCGTATACTAATTTTGGGGCGTCACGGCGTCTTCGTCGACTATGTTCTCATTTCTGAAGAGGATGAAAGAAATAGCTCGATAAAAATATTATGACTAAGAATGAGATGAATTATCATTATCTGTGATGTTCTTTCAAACAATAAATAAACCACCACATTAATCATCCATCATGCCGGTCCAGAACAATAGTCGTGACTACAAGTCATAATCGCTCAAAAACTATTCAGCTTTATTGAACCAGAGGACTTTGTCATCATTATGGCAGTGGTAATGATCACTGGTAGAATCAAGTATGCAAAATTAAATGTGAGATAATCTTATAACATGAGGATGATCATAATAATTCAATCGAGTTCAGATAATTCTACTAATAACGTCGAAGTTGTCGATATGAGTACTTCAAAATTGAATGATTTAATATTTCCATGAAGTGGATCCGTCGAGAATATTCTACTAAAGATTTCATGGTATAAGCAGAATGGAGCATAAAAGAGTTATTCAATGGGAATAATAATAACGGAACCCGGTCGAGGTGAAATGCATGGAGATCAACAAGAATAATAAATAAATGAAAGAATAAACAATGGAACCGGTGGGTGTAAAACACTGAGGAATAGGATATTCCAACAGAGAATAATAAATGCGAAATAATAAGCAATGGAACGGTCGGTGTAAAACCTGCGAAGAGGATATTCAGCGAGAATAATAAAGAATGGAATATGAGAAGAAGATCACCAAGTATAGGAGATTCAGCGTGCTCTGAGTTATTCTAACAGAGAATAAATAAGAATGGAATAACATAAAGGATTTCACCAGGAAGTATAGTATTATAGCATATCCACGAGGGTTATGTATAGGGTATACCACTTTTACGAGTTATTCAGCGAATAATAATGAATGGAATAACGAGGAGTTCTCTTCGTGAATCTGACGAATAATATCCCTACAGTCTGACAAATAATACCCCTTCTCTAGTAAAGAAACTTTGGATATCGAAAGTAGTGAAATACGAGAATACTCTTCTTCTTTCTCTATAAATTTTCTCTCATAGCTTCTCTATAATTTCTCTCTACAGAGTTTGATATTGAATTGTATGAAAATAATGAAGGAATGAGCACATTTATAGGAAAATAGAATGTAGTAATTAATCATGAGCGGTCAGTTGATTTACTTTTAATCTGACGGTTAATATTTAAGAAAATCTTTTAAATAAAATATAATATATTATTTATATAAAACATTTCTTATGCAAAACCATGAAATCTTATATGCTATGCAACACACTGTATGCATAATAAAATTATAATATATTCTATTTATAGAATAACTTTAATAAGTATTACATTTTATATAAAAGATATTTACATTTTATTACGTTAATAATCACGAATAAAAGCAAGCGTCGTTATCGCTATAATAATTATTATTAATCGTGATATGTGGAATCGATGGTGACAACTAAGCAAGCATCCCAATAATCAATAGGTACTTGGTGCTGCTTACTCTGACCACCATAATTCACGTATTTCACTACGAGGAGTAGAAATTATCCACAGTTAAAACTTAAAATTATTATTTTCTGATATTTTGAATCAATTTTCGATCAATCCGATATGAATTACATTACTGAAGGTCCACCAATGATTGATGTTTATGCGAGGAATATTCGCAGCCACTGCTTATCCAGATTTTCTGAAGATTCGAATAATAATATATTCACTTATCATTTCTTTGACCACAAATTATAAATCACCACTGCGAAGATAATATGTATCATTGAATTCACACCACCATATTAAAAATTATTTCGACGAAGAAATTTAACATCTCCCAATTGATTTATAAACGAATTATCCTGATACACTATCTCATCAAAATGAAGATAATCGATACTTATTCATTAAATTATCCGACCACGTAAAACCAATTATCCATGCACTTATATGATATGACGAAGATTATCGTGTATTGGCGATTACCGATTGTTTTTTATCTGATCGTGATTATACGAATAATCACGAAAATCCATCATACCAGAATTCGGCCCGAAGATAATTGTGTATCCATTAATATTTCATTCACGACCACAAATTATCCATTCATTATTATCCGCGACCGAATTATAATGCTTTTCGGCGAAGATAATCGTGATATCACGACCACAAATTATCCGTACTTCTTGGCGAAGATAATCGTGTATTCATTATTATCCGCGACCACAAGTGAATAATTATTCATTATATCACGACCACAAATTATCCAGTACATTACGGCGAAGACCAATTATCCAATTATCATGACTGACGAAGATAATTGACATATTCAATCAACGACCACAAATTATCCATTATGGTAATCATGTATGAGATTAATATCCGACCACAAATCATCCGTACTCGGCGAAGAATCATTGTATTCATTATGAGTATCCATGACGTAATATCCATTTATCCATACGAGTTCTGATTAAAAGATAATTGTGATATGAAAGAATCATCAAATGAGATAAAGGATAAATATTAAACATTTATAATATAATTTATCCGAGATTCAAGAATATCCCCATGTTATCAATCACTTAATAATCTCACAATCTAATATCATTAATATTATAACAATATTTTAATCACTTCATGATTAAATTTATAAACAATTTATCTTAATTGTTTAAACTTATAAACGAATTTATCATATAATGCATTTAATCATTCAAAATGCCATACTCATAAGATATCATCACCAATTATCAAATCTCTCAAAAATATGCATATACTCTATATAGGATTCTCAGCCAGCCATAAAATCCTATTTTCAACTTTGTTACTTCACATTAACATATTTAACTCATATGTTGCATTAACTAAACTATTTTCATGAAAATACCAAATCAGTCCCAAAATATTTCTTTTACGGGATTTAGCATAATATTGTACCATAATGAAAATATATTTTCTCGAAATTTTTAAAATTCATTTACTATTTTTCAAAATCAATTTCTAATTAATTTCTTAGAAATTAGCTACCTCAAGTTTAACTCCAAAATTCCAAAATCTTGGCAGGACCTTAAACATGTTAACGTGAGCTTCTAGTTTAAATTTCATGGTCATCGAAGTTATAGAACTCAGGTTATAGCATTTTTGTGGAAAAACCTAAATATTGAAATAGTCATAACTTGCTCATTTAAGTCGAGAATGAGCTCATTTTTTGGACAGAAGGTACTTTATACCATATACCTTCATGTCCCAAAAGGCCAGAATTTTCTCATAATTTAAGTGGCCGAAACAGCCCTCTCTAAAATCATGGCGAGAAGCTTTTTTAGGTTTTTTTGCAGCTTTGCACTCCTTTGCTAAAATCAGTCCACACAAAAATCTACAACACCTTTTCCAGTAATTCCACTTGGATTAGTTAGGTAACTCATAGATCTAACTCTGGGACTTGACCACACTCAAAAATTCAAAATATAATAAGAGATTTGGTGATTGAATTTCATATTACGTTTTTCACCAAAATCGATTTTCAACTCTTTGTGATTTCTAAGAAACTTTCATGTTTTAACATAATAACCAACATAAATCATCATAACATTTACTAATACTTCATATACCCATGATTTTCATTAGTCAATGCTTTTATTATGACTTTCATCATAATCCTCGAAAGCAGATCTTTTTAGTTGAAGAAATATTTGAGGGTTTAAGAAATGGGTTTTATCTTTGGGGTTGATACTGAAATTCGATTTCACGCTCTTAAAGTAAGCTGGAAATCTTCAAGAATCGTCGAGAAATTTATTAATGATAGAAATATCATTCAAAGCGCTACTCTTATCCAAGACTTGGATAATACGTTACATTGATACCAAGCTGTGACTATCCTTTAACCTAGATAGCACCTCACAATGATACCTATCAACTTGTCATCGTCATTCCGCGGCGTAAGCCTACGAGAAAGTGCGGCGGTGCATTCCACATAAGAAAGTCAACAACGAAAGGATGGGGCTCTTTACTTATGGCTTGATATGACAATAATTGACTTTAGTAGTTTGGTTACTTGAATTTACTGTGAGTTGGTTATGAATATAAAAGCTAACAACCTTACGAAAAGCATGATGAGTAGTTAACAATTGATTCTAAAATCACATCAAAGGCAAGTATTTTCAAAAAGATAAGATCGACGAGTAGCGTGAAAGTGTTTATTTGAATCAAACAAGATTTATAAATAGTAGCGATAGCGAAGGCTCCTACTAACGAAGTTTGACCAATAAGTCGAAAGTCTGGCTTCTCCTAAAGTCAAATTTAAGCGTTGAGCATAATGAGAGATAAAATAATGGGTAGAAGCCAGGTATCTTATAAGGTATAGACTTACATGATTTATAATTAACTAACCCGTGCTAACCCGATTCGGTTTACTCGCTTTTGAGAAGTCGTGAAAATGCACTTCTAAAAAAAAAGACTTTGTTTTGTCCGTATCCACCTTTGGTGCCACCGAGTCGCCTAGACTTGACTTTGGTGCACAACAAAATTGAGCTAAATGACCTTCTCTTCTTTGCAATTTCCACTTCTATTATCTTTGCCATGATTACCCCAGAAGTGGTTACCATTCTTAGCATGATAATTTCCCCCGATGGTTATCATTATTCGATGTTGGTTGCCACCAGTATGATTATTATCGTGTTGTTGGTACGTACCTTTTGTTTTGGTGAATCAACACTCTCGTGTGCTTCATTGCTTATCTCGACATTTTCGGATGTCATTCTCAAACACGGTCACAAAACAAGGGTTAATTAACATATCACATATTATCCTATACTCACGGTAGACAAATAATTAAATACCAAATAAACTTAGGTAGGTCATACTAGTGAAGGAATTCCCTATCTCTCCCCTCCTGAGTTCTAGTCTCGCGTCTTGTGAGGATCATATCCCTAAGCTCGATACCAACCGTGGCGCCCCCAAAATTAGGTATCGTCACCCCATCTTGGGTACGCCACTTACATGGTACATAAATTTAAATACAACTTACTAATATAAGCGTAGGTATGCAATCGATATATCTTGTGAGTTTGAATCTGAATATTATCTACTAGATATTATACAAACTCGAAAAGGAGTCCTCATTACAACTATTATCACACTATTTCACGAGAATAGTGAGGGACTACTAATGCTATCCTGCGGACCATTACTCAGTTCTGAGCTTCGTCCCGGCTATGTTCTCATTTCACGAAGAGAGCGATTGAAAGAAAGGTGAGCTCGACTAGCCCGGTAAGAAATATTATGACTAAGATAATGCGAGAATAAATTATCATTAGTCTTGACAATGTTAAAGCGATAAAATACAATGAACAAACGGTTTAAGCTGCAGCGGAATATACAATCCATTAAAAGAGACAAGTAGAGAATAAAATCTACTATCTTTTAGGTTTTAAAAAGGTTTTCATCAATTTTTATCAGCGAGACTCGACAATAAATAAACCACCACATCTAATCATCCACGTACCCACGGTCGAGATTTTCATCAAATTATCAATGGTCATGACTATCACAAGAATCACCCCCGGTCATAATCATACCAAAACTATTCATCATTTGCATTACTGGCCAGACGAGGACTTTTGTCACATCATTTATAGCGGTCGTAAATGATTATCTTAGAATGATCCTGGTCATAATCATACCAAGTTCATCTATGCCACGTAAAGACGTAGATAACTTTCAACATAATATAACATGAGGATGATACTTGATGACATAATAATTCAATAAAACAAGTTGAGAATTAATTTATCCAAGAACGATAACGTCGAGTTATCGACATGATACTTCTTTGTAGAGTAAAATTCAAGAATGATCGGAAGAATATTTCCATGAAAAGATCTTTGGATGAAGCGCCAAATATCAAGGATATTCTACTAATTTCATGGAGTATAGAAGTCAAAGTTTTAACCAATTTGGGTATAATAAAGAATGGAATAACAAAAGAAATCACCGTAAATGCGGTGCTTCGCGCATGACGAGGTTATTCAGCAGAATAATAATAACGGAACGAGTCGGTGAAATTCACAAGCGAGGATGATCAACAGAATAATAAATCTTTGAATAATAAACAATGGAACCGGTGGGTGTAAAACTACGAGGCACGGGATATTCCAACATGAGAATAATAAATGCGGAATAATAAACAATGGAACCGGTCGAGGTGTAAAACACACGAGCGAGGATATTCAACGCAGAATAATAAAGAATGGAATAATAGAAGAAGATCACCAAGTATAGGGATTCAGCGTATCTGAGTTATTCTAACGAGAATAAATAAGAATGGAATAACATAAAGATTTCACCAAGTATAGGGTATGCCGCATATCACTGAGGTTATGTATAGGGTATACCACTTTTACTGAGTTATTCAAGCAGAATAATAATGAATGAAATAACGAGAGGTTCTCTTCATGAATCTGAAGCGAATAATATCCCTTACGAATTTAACAAATAATACCCCTTACTTAGTAAAAAGACCTTTGGATATCAAAGTAGTGAAGTACCGAATACTCTTCTTCTTTCTCTCTATAGATTTTCTCTCTAAAGCTTCTCTCATAATTTCTCTCTCTAGAGTTTAGGTGATTGAATTCGTAAGAAAATAATGAAGGAATGAGCTTCTATTTATAGAAAAATAGAATGCATAGTAATTAATCCATGAGCGGTCAATTGATTTACTTTAATCGGCGAGTCCATATTTAAAAGCAAAATCTTTTAAATAAAATATAATATATTCTATTTATATAAAAACATTTTACTATGCAAACTACTATGCAAAACAACTTATGCAACTTACACTATGCATAATAAAATATAATATATTCTATTTATAGAATAACTTTAATAAAGTAATACATTTTATATAAAAGATATTTACATTTTATTACGTTAATAATACGAATAAAACAAAAGCGTCATTATCATTATAATAATTAAGTATTATTAATCGTGATAATGGAATCAAGCTGAGTGACTTCTCACATAAGCATCGATAATCAATCAGGTAATGCTTCTTATCTGACCACACGTATTCTTGTACTTTTACTCTTAAGGTAGTTCAGACGATTATCAGCGGTAAAACTTCGGAAGTCGTTATTTTGATAAAATATTTTTGTCATTTTCTCGATCGAGGCAATAATTACATTGTGGGGGTCCACCAATGATTGGTAGATTTTATACGAATATTCCTGCTAAGCAAGAATATTCCAGCCAATCCAGATATAATATAACCAACTTGCATACTTTGCAAAATTTATAAATCTTACCCACAACTATAATGTTTATCTCAAATTCACACCATGATATTAAAAATTATTTCGACAAAATTTAAATCTTTATTGATAAAATCTGGGGTCTCACATTACTTATGTGTAAAATATTGCTTATGTGGCGTTAAAAATAGATTATTTTAAAAAATATTGCTTATGTGGCGTTAAAAACAGATTATTTTTAAAAAAACGGAACTTTTTTAAAAAACATAATTTTTTAAAAGCAGTTTTGTTATAAAAGCAGAATTTTTAAAAGCAGGACATTTTAAAAAATAGATTTTAAAAAAAATAAATTTTTTTTAAAAAAGCGATTTTTAAAAAAAATAGAATTTTAAAAGCAAATTTTTTTTTAAAAACGAGTTTAAAAAAATAGAATTTTTTTAAAAACAAAATTTTAAAAAAATAGAATTTTTTAAAAAGCGATTTTTAAAAAATATAATTCTATTTTAAAAAAATATACTTTTTTTAAAACAAATATACTTTTTTAAAAAAGCAGATTTGTTAAAAATATACTTTTTAAAAGCGATTTTTTTAAAACTATACTTTTTTAAAAGCAGACTTTTTTAAAAGCAATTTTAAAAAAATAGATTTCTATTTTTTAAAATTACATTTTTTAACAAAATCTATTTTTAAAAAATTATGTTTTTAAAAAAGTTAAGTTTTTTAAAAATTCTATTATTTAAAAATTTTGTTTTCAAAAAAAGCATTTTAAAAAAATTATATTTTTATAAATTTTGTTTTAAAAAATTCTATTGTTTTAAAAAATCAGATTTTTAAAAAAATTCTATTTTTTAACAAAATCGTTTTTTTTAACAAAATCTGTTTTTTAAAAAATTATATTTTTAAAAAGTTCCGTTTTTTAAAAAATCTATTTTTTAAAAAATCTATTTTACAAAAATTATATTTTTTATAGAATTACATTTTTTAAAAATTCTATTTTTAAAAAATTACATTTTTAAAAAATCTATTTTTAAAAAATACATTTTAAAAAATTACATTTTTAAACAAATTACATTTTTTTAAAAATAATACATTTTTCATACATAAGCAATCTTTTTAAAATAATACATTTTTTAGCATACAAGCAATATTTTTAAAAATAATATTTGCCACGTTAGCGCCACATAAACAATATTTTAACATCTGTCAAAGATTTTTAACGGAATGACTTAATTGTAAAATAATAATTAGTTCGGTGATGTAATTTGAAAAATTAAAAGTTCAGTAGTGTATTAAATAAAATTTGCTAAGTATAGTGGTGAAATACATAGTTTTACCAAATAAGAATTAACAAAAATTATCATGAATAATGTTAGATACGCAAACTATTCTATAAATTTTTTACTAAGTGGTGATGTGATATACTCCATATCAGCATATTATGCGGGGCTGAAGACTATATTAAAATAATTTTTGATCAATATGCTGAGATAGAGTATACCACATCAGTAATTTATAAAATATTTGTAGAATAATTTGTGTATATAGTATTACTCAATTATAATTGTATTTTTGAGCTTTGGAAGTGGAAAGGAAAGGAAAGTAAGGATTTTAAATCTTGTTACAAAATATCAGGTTTGTTAATTTTCTTTTATGGGTAGTGTTGGGCCATAATCATTTTTCTTATTGGGCCAGACTTAATGGGCTCCTCCCTTGGATTATGTTATTCTTATGGGTCCTTAACATTAATATACAACAATTATAAAATAATTACAAAAATAAAATACACAAAACATAATTACAAAAATAAAACAACCTGATAATAAAGTTACGAATATGTCTATCTAACAATAACTTAGCTCCTAAAATCAAGCAATAGAACAACATGCAACTTTGATATGGAAAAGGCCAAATCTTACATAAACAATTGCAGTTATACTCACATACGAGATCGCGTCAAAAATATCGACAGGAGAAAGCGAAATAGTATACAAAATCAACATCTACTTGAGTTCGGTAACCGTAAACAATCACAACAACTCACGATCGCGACAAACATCTAAGATCTAAGATCTTGATTCGACGATTGCCAAATCTTCGATCGACGATTGCCATTCCACTCACCTCTGAAATTGCGACAAACATCTAAGATCGGAGAAAGGCGAAATAGTATCTGAAAATCATCATCTACTTCAAGAAGCGATAACGAAAATAATCACGCCCAATATCGATACAATTACGAACCTTTGAGGTATGTGTGTTTCAAGTTAAGTATGCATATAGTTACACGTGGTTACTACGATTGTTCATATGGTTCTTGAGTCACACTTAAATTAGTTACTACGATTGTTCTATCATATTCTTGTTTGGTTATTATATTCTGTTGTTTGTTACTATCGTATTACTTTTGGTGACTTCCTCTTTGTTGTTTTTAGTTCTTTGTATAACAATGTATTGTTCAATGTTGTCTTGGATACTATCAAATACTAGCTTGGTTAGTGTATGACAATATGTTAGTTACTGACAAAATGATGTTTTGGTTACTTTGTAACATTATATTGCCTATTGTTTTCTTGGTTACTATATGACAATATATTTAGCTCTTGTCTAATGATATGTTGGTTACTTTGTAACATCATACTATATCTTGATTTATTAGTTACTATGTAATGCTTCATAGTTTACTATGTAACAATATCTTGGTATCGTCTAATAATTATATATATATAGTTTCCTATGTATGAACATTTATATGCATATGTTTACTAACTAATCTTTGAGTTAGTTCTTGATTAACATTATATTAGTTCTTGAATAATACTTATTTAGATATTATATACAAATAAAAATGGATACTTATTAATTACGATCTCAGTTCTTTGAATTAATCTAATTATGCACATATAATTATATTTTTATATTAATAGTCACTTGTTAACCACATTGCTTACATTCTTACAACAATTAGCATTTAAATGCCCACAAACCCATTATCTTTTGGTTGTTTTTAATATAACAAGTAAATTGAAAATGTTTTTTATCCTATGGTTACTAAATAAATATGTGCAGAGTTCATCACACATTGAATTTTATTCTTGTATAATGTTGATATTATTAATGTGCAATATTTGATTAATTTATATTGGTTTGTTTTATTATGATGGAAATTAATTGGCTACATTGGTTACCTTCATTACAATTGTTATAATTTAATTGCTAACAAAAAATATTAAGCTGGTTGTTTCAATTGTAGAATGATAGTACAAATGTATTTCATTTTACAGTTCTTGACATTATATAGTTTGGTTCTTGATTAATATTGATTTTGTTACTATCTGATCACATATTTTGTTTTCGGAACGATGGAGATGGTTCTGTTTTTCTTTATTTCAATTGATACATGGGTGATAGTAACTTGACACCAACTTTGAAATTCTTGTCATACTAGTTCCCTCTGACTTGTTCGTTCGGAGAAATCTGAAAACATGATATGCATTGCATTACGGATGAACACAAACCAATGACAACATTGTCCATCAAATTTCACATCAAAAACGACATTCCACCAATCGTATATCGGATGAAGCAACATTGAGATTCTTTATTGCAAGTCGGTAAAAATCGATGAACAAGGAAAATTCCAACGATTATAGATATTGGAAAAAGAAGCGGTATACGTGACAATCTTGCGTAACTTGACAAATATAGAAGAATACATTGTTCATGATGTAGCATGATCGGATCAACACAAGGGAATTCAGCACTAATTACGGTAGCAACACAAGATTCCCAAATTGGAGCGCAATATCTTTGATCGACTTGCGATGAGAGCGATAACGGAGGCGAATGACCGACAAATATATACGGAAGAGCGATATGATGATGTATCGCGATCCGAATGAGCGTGGCGTAAAATTACATCAAACCTACAAAGACAAAAAAAATCTATCACAATCAGTGAGGCGCATTCAATCGAGAAAATAGACTGACACAAAGTTGACGAAGCAGGTCGTGTAGAGACTTTGTGCTAGTGTGCGTAGATGATGAGAAATTACAAATGGAAGATGAGAGCATCAGTATTGAAAAACCGGTCTGTTGAGGTGAGGAAATTGATGACATTCATTGCGCGTGTTCGATCGGCGTATTCTTTGGGAGACCACGGACAAGCAAATAGTGAGTTGGTCGTGAATGCATAATGGGTAAATTAACAAATTTGAAGAAAATATACACCAACCGATATGTTATCGAGGACATGATGATGAGAATATAATGTATACATCTCTTACCAAAAAGCGTGGGATTCGAAGGAGAAAGCGTTAGAAAAGGTAAGAGGAAATCCACCACGACTACTCATTGATCCCATCATGGTTACACATCTTGCGAGAAAACAAATCGGGGTAACAATTTAAAACACATTATTATTTTCATGATTAGTTGATTACTCGATTCAAGCGATTTGGTTGCTTATAATGTGCATTGGTTACCTACCTCATATTTATAATTTTAAATGAGTTCTCTTGATTTTTATATTAATGTTTACTTTCGGCAAATACATTGAGTTCTTGTAATGTCTGTTGTTTATTACTACCTAATGATATCTTGATTCTTTGTGTACATTGATATGTTGTTTCTTGCATAATGTTGTCTTTGTTCTTGAAAACATTATAATATCTAATCTTTGTCTTGATTCTTTGTAAGACAATATGTTGAGTAGCTTGTCTAATGCTATCTTGATTTACTATCTCGCTGCAACTGTTGTTTAGTTTTGCATAATGATATCTTAGTAGCTTATATAGAAATATGTTGTTTTCTTGTATAATGTTGTCTTGATTCTTGAAAACATTATACTATCTAAT
>JAINUW010000065.1:39073-51573 GCA_020205615.1 Panax quinquefolius
TCTTAACTTAGGTCTATTTAAGACGTTGATGGTTTTGTTTACAAGTAGCGAGAAAAGAAAAGCATTATCAACAGCAAATGCCATACACCTGTAATTAACCGCAGAGACGGTGGAAGGTGCAGAGGTCGAGTCAGAGGTAACGGTTGAACGCTAAGCTGCTTCTCAACTCTTAGATTCTTTTTATGTTCTGGACAGAAATCTGCATGTTATGCAGCATACATTAAAGTGAAAAGTGGCGATTTGAAGCTTGATACACAGGCAATGAAACAATGCATTGAATTTGACTGAAGCAGGAATAGTTCCTTTAGGTGTTCTCCTGTATAGTGAGTCTAGTGCTTCGCTTGATGGAAGCACTAGGGGAACGTCTTCTTAGTCTCACTCCCCTCTCGTCGCTGGTAACTATCTCCTCTGGTCAGACACAAACGAAGGAAAGCACGCAATCGAAAGCAATAGGAAAGGCAGGCAACAGGAACAGAAAGAAGCAATCGGTATAATAGGATATCCAGCAGGAAAGCCAGAAGGAATAGGTACACAAGCAAGCAACTGTCAGCCCTCCAAAGAGGCAGGGGAGAGATCCTTACCAATACATTGTAGATCCGGCTTCAAATGAAAAGACAAAGCAAAAAGCATCTCTTATATGTATACAAATACAGATATCGATTCAGTGAGCTAGCCCGCTACAGATGATTGCTGCCTTGCACTTCCTTATTCACTCTTGAACTACAAGAATGCTAGACTGAAGACCGTCATGCAAAGTTAAGAGCTTCACTTTTATTAAATAGTTCTCTTCTCTTCCCTTGATTCCTATTTCCCTACTCCCTTTCCCTGTCAGTTTGACAAGAACCGGACTTCCACGTTGCATTCCATCTTTCCATAGGAGGATGATTAGAATGCGAGATGAGAAGGCAGATAAGTTGGTGAAATTCTACTTCTATTTTCTTTAAGCAAATTCATCTTGTTGGTTAAACAGACTCATTTTTACTTTAAGACGTTAGCCCTCTCCATCTACTTCTCCTGTTAATCTTTTGATAGATTTTAGGGGTAAGTGTGTGGAATTAGCGGAACGGTATGTCCCTCGATTATTCGAGATCCCAATGGAACTCGGCTTTCGGTGGCTTCCACAGTGGACTGCATCTTCGGTGAGAGTTAAGGGTAACCCTTATTTAACAAACTAGAAAGTTTTTACTCACCGGATGATACTGGATTTCTTTTCCGTATCCCTTTGGGATAAGGCTTGTTTATTGAGCCCAACCAAAGATAACAGTCCTTTCTCTAAAGGAAGGGCCCTTTTTCTTTCTCACTATTGTAGCTCATAACCGGCACAGCTGATTCCCCGAGTTGACTTACCGATGCAGTCAGCCTAAAGCCTTCAATAACCTTCGGACAATTAAGGGAGTTAGAGTTAGACCTGCAATCCCACCCAACAAGTAACCAGACAGAATCTGATGGTTCTCTGGAAGGATAGGAACCGTCCAAGATAGACCCCTCTCAGCTACAATGTCATACAGCTTCCACATACCCCCTAGGTCTTGGTCTTTATTAGTTATGGCCCAGTGTAACTCTACGATAGGAGCTTTGAAGAACTCGTCAAGCTTCACCTCAGGCGACATCGCGGTACAGTAGTACCATCGACAGTAGTTCAACCACCGTCTGACCCACGAACGAAGTTGTGACCACTCGGAGAAATCCTTATGGCCACTAAATATAAAGATTTCATCGGTCTCCCTTTAGAGTAATATTAATTTCTCGTCTCATAATTTCAACAAGAGACGCCCTTAGGTACGGGGGCCTATTTCGACCCAACCACCACTCAAAAGATGGTGCAAGAGCCTTAGTAGAGATCGGAGAAAGATCCATGACCCCACCACCATCAATCTCGAACTTTCACAGCACGAATGCAATTAAGAAGCTGTTAACTATGAGATTCTGTCGGTATCTATCTTCAAGGGCTGACCTTCCTGCTTGTTTTCTCGATCCAATCTCGCACTTGGTCTGATCGCGCCGTAGATAAAGTTGTAACCGAAGTAGACCAAGAAGGAGTGGAATGATGATGACCGGGCACTCTCTTGGATCTCATGGTTTGGAGCAAGCGGAGCTTTCCTTTCACTTGGCACGAGACACCGTACGCTACACAGAAGAACACAAGATTTGTGAATGAATTTCACATCTTGAAATTTCCACATTAGACTGATTCAATGGAGAAAGCAATGTCCTTCGGAGCGCATTTCCAGCTGTGAAGATAGACGACTCACATAGCCTGAACTGATCAAGTCTGATCCTCTTTCTTGATGTTCCTTCACAGACCAATTATGTAACCTGATCTTATTACGACGTATCTTTCTTGTCTTGATTGAATACATCATTGAAACAATCATGCGAGAGGTCTACTACGTCAATTGCGTAACGAGTTGGACAGAGAGAACGCAGGAATGGCACCATGTGAGATTCTCATCCCGACTCGTTCGATTAATGGTGTTGCTGTCAGCCCTGTTCCTAGAGATCTGGGATGGACAAGAGAAGTAGGAATGGGATCGATGCAGTTGCTCAGGCATCCAATGCATTTAGTATAGCTGACTGAAGACCAACACAATATTTTTGCTGAAAATGAAACAATTCAATTTCCGCACGCGATTCGCCGTTGAAGGCTCCTTGATTTGATACTAGCACTTGAGAGCGAAAGGAAGCCTCTTCTTTTGATGATGATCTAGCTATGTCAGTTGGTTCGGCTACTACTCTTTCTTATATGATGCAATTTCGGTCCCATTCCTCAAGGCAGAGGAAGGTTTCCCTAATGACTGATCAACCCATGGAACTCTGGTTTGGCTACTTCTGTATGGTCTTACCGAGAACCCTTCAGATAGGGTATTTCCGACTCTCTTTTTTTCGAATTTCTTTCATCATTGACCGGGTGAGGCATACCATACATCTCTTTTCTCTGGAGCAGATAGACCTAGAGCAAAGCCCTTCTTTCACTCACATCTGGTATCGTGGAGCAGTACCTATGGAAAGGATCAAGACCATAGGGGAAGGGGGAACAAGCTCTTCGGAACGGATACCCATCTCTTTGAATCAAACCTTTCCAGGATGCTAGCTTCCATTTAGTGCCATGTTTTGTTACCTGACTACTGTTCTCTGACCTCTAAAGGAAAAGAAGCATACTTTTTTGGCCCATAGAGAATAGCCCCTACGGACACCATCTATCAATCGTTCCATCTCTGCTTTCCCCAAAAGGAAGAATCTGTATTTTCCATTCTCTATAGATCGGCATTCTGTACTATACTACAGTAAGATATAAAGCTGGCCGAAGACCCTTTTATTGTAGGAGCTGCATGGATGACTGGAAAGCGGTAAGGTAAGGAAGACCTTTGCCACCTGAGAGCCCGTGATTAGATTCTTATTTAGAGTAGGATTCCCGATTCCACTCCGAAAGAGATGCGACTTCCCATCCTGGGCTTTATCCGTTCGCTGAGCACAACAGAATACAGAGGAATGCATTTCAATCATTGAAAATTGGAATTCAAGATAGCCTTGCTGCAGCCGGAGGCCTTTTACTAAAACGAGAAAAGAAAGACCAAAGGGCGTAAAGCCAAGTCTCGGCTAAGACCTCGGGATGGGATATTATGAGGTTTAGTGAGGGGATATTCTTTTGCCAGGAGATATTATCAAGTAGTTGTTCTTTTAAGCTTTCCTTTGTGTTGTGACTTCTTTCTTCTCTACAAATGGTAGAGCCACAGGTCAGTGGAGCAGGTGTATCGTTTTCATAGCAGGTTCATTGCAGGCATAGCAGTTTATGGCTTTTCTAGCTGCTTTCTATATAATATAGTATAGGAGGAGAACGCTTTCTAGCTATAGAGCAGTTATATGACTTTCATAGCGTTTAGTAGTTGTAGGGATAGGTAGCTACAAGTAGTGCTTGAATGGAAAGACTCTTTTGAGTTGTTTTCTAAAAAAAAGAAGAAGTGCTTGAAACATAGCTAACCCTTATTAAGGCAAGAGTGCTTGAAGAGAAAGCTACCCAAAGGAGAAGCAGTATACGCAAGGTCTAAGCCTTACATAGTTGTCTTTGAGGATGACCATGACTGACTCGGAACTGGACCCCCTTTGGGATGTTCACATTCTTCCAGTCAATAACAGGGAGGATGGGCTGATCATCTAATGGATCCGCCCCACAGGAATCCTTTGCGGCACCTTCAGATAGGCAGAAACTGTATGCAAATCGCAACTGGATCAATCTTTGTTGGCTGGCTTGCTTTGTCCGCTATCCTTCATCCCATCCGTCTTGTCCAGGCTGGTAAGGAGAGAAAGGGGGGAGATGAAGTAGAATCAATTGAAGTGGATGTTTCAGGAGTTCATTCAAGCGTAGGGGTAGGGCTTCATTCAAGCGTACGGACTTTATTCGACTTTAGTTTAGTGAGTGGATTCTGTTGTGGATGAATGCGCTTAACAATAATAGTGGTAGGACTTAGCCGCGCTCTGTTCTTGATCGGTCGAATCGATCGCCATGTTTCTGAGATTCTTCTAAATGCCCTTTCTCTTTCGTTAATGGTTACGATGTCAATCGGGTACCCCATTCATCTATCTTCTTTGAAATGGAATTTCCCGTTCTCCTGCTTCAGTTACAGCTTCTCCCGCTCCTGGAATTCCTTAAAGTTTATTAATGCTCTTTCTCTTATAAATCATCAATTTTCGGATATTTTTGCTTGTAATGCTCTGTGGTGGAACAAAGGAGTGCGCGAAGGTACAATCCTAAAAAGTGAGATTGGTTATAGGGATATCTTTTCCTCTGTTTTGCATATCAACGACAGCTCTGACCTTCCTGATCCTGTAACTGGTTTCTCCCCTGGTCTATGATTGCTCTCCTTAAGACCCGACCGGAAGGGAAGTTCGAGAGGCCCGGTACGGTCCGCTTGGGGCCCTTCCGCAATAAATAGCAGATATAAGAAAGAGAGAGTGGCAAGGAAGAGGAGGCAGCCAAAGGCCATTAAACCTCGATAATTGGTTAGACCAGACTGCAGAAATAGAAAAGAAATTCATTGGTTGTTACAATCTTGGCTTTGTGATTGACAGAGATAGATTCATCTCCACGGGTTCTCCTTTTAGTAATAATTTGTGCATGAGCGACTTAGTGGTTAGCCGAGCCCATGGCATGATGGGAAAAGCTCTCTTCTGATGGTTGAGCGGGTAAAGCCCTTATGCTTGAAAAGAGTGAACGCGTAGAGGCTGCCAAGAGAGCTTTAAACCTCTATCTGCAGGAGATGTAAATACTTCCTTTCGCCTCTGGAACAAAAGTCATAGGACGCTAGCTAGATTGATTGGTAGATTAGAGGTCTTCCGTCTAGCCTCTTGCTCCTTATCTCAGACAGAGCACAACGGGTAAGGAAAGTGCTGTTAGGCCGGAGTGTCTTTTTGAGCAGCATTTGGTGATTTCATTATCCGAGAGTGGGACGAAGTCTTTATTTTCCTTTTCATTCTTAAAAAAGTATTCTATCTTCACTTCAAGCTGCCTGCTTGCCTTAAGTCGCCTTCGGAGTAAGGAAGGTAGCACTAGTCGTCAGCTAATACAGGGAATCAATGCACTTATCGGCTAGCCAGCTTGCTAGTGATAACGGAGTCAGTTCTTCGATGAGCTAACTAGAAGCTTAGAGGAGAACGCTAGCGTGCACACTTCCGTTGATGTGCTTCACCGATCGATGGAATCTTATTTACATTGATTAGTCGGACCAAACGGAGAGACCAATGCTACTCATTCTGATCTCAGCTGCTTTGTCTCTTTCTCCGATATACAGTTTCTCCCGTCGCAAGACTTCCAGTACACATTGTACATGATTCAGGTGTTCATTCTCATCCACACGAGAAATTAGAATGTCGTCGAAATATACGACAATTTGCCTCTTCTTCGTAATCAAGCCGAAGCACCTGATTCATCATCCTCATGAAATTGGGGCGGTAGGCCTCGAAAAGTCCCATCCCTCGTCTTAAAGTAAAGGCGGTTTTCCATTCCGTCGGATTCTAATCTGATGATTACCACTTCTCAGATCAATCTTCGAAAACACACGCGATCCAGACAACATATCTAAGTCATACGGGAATCGATATTTGATGGTCATTTTGTGGATGGCCTGACTATCAACGCACATTCGCCAGGTGCCATCCTTCTTTGGGGTCAAGAGAGCAGGCACAGCACAAGGTTTGGAACCCTCTCCCTGACAACTCCCTTTTTAATCCGCTCGCGAACCTGCCGACTTCACTCTTCATGCTCCGATGGACTCATCCGATAAGCAGCTTGATTCGGAAGAGAAGATCCTGGGATTAGATCGATCTGATGTTGAATGTCCTTCATGGGCGGTAATCTCGCTGGTAACTCTTCTAGGAGAAGTTTGACTTCCGAGAGCTGATCCTAGCTTGGACTGATCTTTGACCCTAGCTCAAGGCGAAAGGATACTTAGGTTTTTTCTCCTTCTTCTAAATGGGATCTTCCTCACCGGCAAGTGCCCCTATTGGGCTGGAACTGGAAGGCGCCTTAAGGCAACTTATAACAGTAGAAGTCAGAACAATCAGACTCACCTACATCCTCCGATCTAGGATCTAGCAGCTAGGAATCGCGCAACTGAGAAAGAAGCATGACCGGTTGAGCTCGAAGAACAAGAAACGGAAGCACGCTTTGGAACAATCACAAAAAAAAGGGGGATTACTCGGGTATTTCTAAGGACGGACCGCATACCAACCATTCCTTTTTGGAATGTAGTGAGCCCTCTTCTTGCCCGGGCTTGGCTTTCAGACTTGACACCTTTCTTGTCGGAGTGAACGGGGTTGCCTCGTTTCGGGGTTACCTCAAAGTAAGGGATATCCGGGGTCACCTCCGAAGGGTCCTAGCAGCAAGACAATCGGGGTAGGAGGGATGCCTGTCTCGGAGGTAGCGGGGTTGCCTTGAAGGCGCGTCTGCTGTTTCTCTTGTTTTGTTCCTAGGCCCATTGGAAGCCTTTTTATGGCAGTCTTTGCCGAACTCTTCTAGATTTGAGGTTCAAATGAAAGATTCTTCTCAATGGAACTGGCCATCTAATCTATGAAGATAGGCTGCACCAGACAAACAACAAGCCCCTTTGTCAGAGACTTTTAAGTTGTTCAAGAAGATGTACTGCTACTACGCCCTTCGTGCCTATTCTCTTGAGAGTTCCCTCGGCTCGGGGAATAGAAAGCAAGACTCTGACGTTCGGTCTGGTCTCAGGTTTCTCAGGTTTTGAATTCCTTTTCTTCCCAAGAACTAGAGGGTCTACGGGCAAGCGCTAGTGCTTTTGCTCAGACAGCCTTTCCTACCGAGGTGAGTAAGCTAGAGCTCCCTCCTTTATTCCATTCTTCGTTCCTTCCTACGGGTAGGGACATTTCCCTAAAAGAAATCCTAAACTGCTATTGTATTGATAGTACGAGCATAAATAGCAGTTTCCGCCCTTTGGTTTAGCTGATAGAGACTATTCAATTAACCCATTTCTTAGTTCTTTCCGCAAGAAGAACGTAGACGCTATTTGCTGCACCAGCGCTTGATAGGAGAAAGAAAGTGCCATATTCCCGAGTAGGACTTCTCTTCGCTCTTTGTCTGGCCATGGTCAATCAAATTAGAAATCTTGTCTTAAAAAAAGGGATCCTATCAACTTGCTTTCTTCATTTCCTCCTTGGATAGAGTGCTTCCTAAAACGATTACTGCAAACTTTCTTTCAACAGGGAAGGCTAGGGATTCTCCTAAAGACAAAAGCATTAGAGAAGAGGAATTTATCTCTTGGCCGTATCTATTTTTTATATTTCTATTGTTTAGTTAGAACAAGCGAATGAACTGAGAAAGCCTCTTTGAGCATATGTTGTTGTAGTTGATTCCGTTGCCTGTACTTTTTATATTTCTATTCGAGATGGCCGTGTACTTCAATATAGTACTATATCGAAACCGGTCAGTAACATGACCAACAATCTCGACTGTCTGCTGACCTGAACTCACTCGCATGCGCTTGAAGTGTACAGAGTTGCTAATAGTCTTTATCTCAAAAGTGCTCTACTGAGACGGGGGCGAACTCAACTTGAAATGGATAGAGCATTCCGATTGGGGTGACAGTCGACTGGACTGAGCGTTCGATTGGGTGAGAGAAGCAAACTAGATGAATGCAAGTTGTTCAGTCAATAGTCCCCGGTATTAGGCTCGGGCCCAGGTTCTCTATATATGGGCCGTAGTCGAATTCGAGGTGAGACTGATCTCGTAGTCAGCTAGTGCGCTTATCAAAGTAAATCTGTCGTGCTTGAGGGATTTGATTTGTTCAAAATCTTTCCCTTCATAGACTGACTTGATTGATGCAACTTGGATATGAGACCAAAAAATGGAATGTTTTTCATTTCATCACTGACAACTGGAACAAAAGAATAAGAGCTGGTTTAGGGGCTAACTGCTATAACTATGACGGAACCACTAGAGTAATTAGTTTGATTGGCCAACTGCACCTAAGATGACTGAGAACAAGGCAGGGGAACTACCCGATCAAAGAGTCTTTCTTCTGCGCCTGGGCCTTCCCTTAAGATGAGAACAAGACGGGTGAGCTTCACCTGAAATCATTTCCTGCGCCCCTAGGATTGAGGTTGGTTGGCTTGTTCAAGGCAAGGTACCAAATGAGAAGCAGCACTTCCACTGCAATGCAAGGACTCTTCACACAAGACGGTCGGGCTGACCCAAGGGATCAATCAACTGGGACTTCTCCCTCTCGCTCTCTTCTCATTCCACTTTTTAATAGGAACAAAGATGGCGCACGCGGGTGCTAGTATAAATGCTGCACCTCTCCTCCGACGAACTTTTGATGCCGAAGCTGTCTATGTTGTTTCTTTGGTGACCTTTCCCCGTTCCACAGTGGGCTAGCCTCAATAGAGATTCTCTTGCCACTTTCTGTAGTGAGAAATTTGATAGGCTTTCACGCCAATTCAGTCCTAGTAATCAACGACTTCGATAAAAGGGCCGAAACCAAGCAAAAAAACCTAAACAAAGAAGAAGCGCCCTTCAAGCTTAGCCCGCTCACTCCTTCCCTTTAAGAACAAGGGCTCTTCCAGAGTGAACACTGTAATCAAATCCTTCTGCTGTTCTTCTACCTGACCCATCGACCTGGAATCAAATCAATTCCTTTGCTCTTTGATTAATTAATATCTCTTTTTTTGATTATGCCCTATCTGCATTTCCCGAAAAAACAGCCCTCTATTCTGATGATGCGGATGGGAATGCTTTAGTGTCTGTTTAATACGTTGGAATTGATTTCTAATCCCTCGGTTTCTTTGCTTCTATTTCTTCTATCTGCCTGCTTTTCCTTCGTTCGATATGGTATACTTTTCCTCGGATTTAAAGTGAGATGGTGAGGTGAGAGTCTTTTCCTAACCGTAAGACGACTGTACCGCTTTTCAGATGCAAATAGGTAGGTGCCCCTTTAGCTGCTCCTCTGATTCCGAAAAAACAAAAGACTAACCGAAAAGAATACGGGTCGTGTCTTCGTTCGGGTGCTAAGCCCGAAAGCCCTTATAGTTTTCTTTTTATGCCATTATTGAATGCAGGGTTTTAGCTCACCCTTGCTTCTTTGGATGCCAATGCGTCTCTTGTTTCAGCTGATTCTCCGGTTGCGTCTGAAACTGCGGATTCTCCTTTTGCTACGGATGAAGATTTGGATACAGGGCATCTTTCTACCATAAAAACGAGGGTTTATGACCCTGGCCCAGAAATGAGGCTAAAGTTTTTCTTTTCCGCTTTAATATAGGTCTTTTCAAGGGAATCTTTCATGCTGTCTGAAATCCTTGTTTTCAATCTGTATATCCAACCCAAGAGTGTACCGGAGCGAGCACTAAAGCAAGTGGAGTGTAACGAAACGAACGAATGAAGTGATAGCGGCCAGCGAGCTATTGGTTGGGGAAGAGTACCTAGGAGTAAATTATTCAAAAGATAGAGATAACAAAGCTTTCGGACAAGCATCCGGTGCATCAATAGACAGACCGCTCAGCGGGGACTTCCAAGCCCTATTCCTTCAGACTGGGAATGACTCAGAATGGACTGCTACCACTCAGGGATCAAAGCTGACTCACTTTCATTTAGCGGATAAAAAGAAGAATGAAGAATGGAAAGAAATATGATGAGTCAGAAAAAAAGCATATCGGTGTCAGAAAGAAGAAGAAGGTAAATCGGGCAAGGACGAAAGGAAAAGAGAGAGGGATACATAGTCGACTCCAGGTCGGTAGCTGTGGAGTCACTAGCATGTCAAGAAGAGACTGAGGCTTTTCTCGATAACGCAGGGCCAAGTAGCGACACTTCACCCAGATTCGATCATCACGTCAACTTGCTTTATTCAACAAAGTGATCAAGCTTCTTAGCCACCGGGGACCAGCCTCGTGAACGCATTCGCTAAAGGCACTACAGGCCTTACTAATTAATAAAGGGCTTTCTCAATCCAGAATCTAACTTCAGAAATCGAATAAGCCCTCATTCTGGTTTATTATAAATATGAGCGAGATTAGATCGAATTCTCTTTCTATCCGCTATGAATACATTGAAATAAGGCTAGCTCCTCAGATCTTTCCCTCTGGGCTGGGATATTTTGGAAATAATTCAGCATCTGCTTCACTGTATGCTATCTGGGTCGGTTGGGATTGGGATTCTGAGTGCTTTTCTATTTGATTTAGCTTCTCCTTTCGCTCTTTCTGGTGATTGGATTGGCTAATTGCTCTAAACTCTCTCTTTGTCGATGCTCGTGCAGCGGAAGGACTGCTTCCTTTAAAACCTCGCTCCGAACCTTGCCTTGCTAACGATAACGAGCTTTTGGTAGCCCTTCTTCCGGTTATTCTGCCTCTCTCTAAGTTCATTTCTGATTCAATCTATTCGATTCCAATTCTCACCCTCGAGTCATGAGTTGTTGCCCTATTTCCTTTTTCTTCGCTAGCCTTGGGGCTTAGTTACTTAATTAAGAGTTATCCCCCCCTAGCCTATGAAAGCATTCCCATAGCTCTTTGCCTACAGCGTCAATGAGTTAGGAGCTTGAGTGAACACCAGGAATTTCCTTATTCATAGAGTAAGGGCAAAGGCAAGTCCTCCCATTACTGGAAGCGGCTCAAAGCATAGTATAAAAGAAAAAGGGCTATTCTTGCTCCGTTTAAATCGAGTTCATACCATACCTGGTTTAGACCGTCGGGGAGGAAAGCTGTGAACGAATCTGATGCGCAGATGTTTGAAGGACTAAGCGCAGTTGGAGGAAAGGGTACTCTTAAGGGCCTGCAGTCACTTCAGGGGTTAGCTCTGCAGATGTTGAAGGAATGGAATAAGGGCAGCTTTCAAGCTTTACTTTCTTCTCTCTGGCGTGACTGCTTTCTTTGCTAGATGGGATCGATCCCAGACCTAGCCGCTTTGCACCTTTGGTGGTATCGTTATCGTATTCTAAGTAGAAGATCCCATATCCGAAAGGTCGTCTTAGTCTTCCGCTTGAACTAAAGGGAGTGAAAAGTCACCCAGTTCACGGTGAGCCGAGGGTTAGGGGAAGAGGTCAGTCCTTTTGCTCTTTTCAACTCGACTGTGAACCCTGTTCATGGTTTCATGTGAAAATAAGCGGTCTTTGGTCTTCAGTGAAATGACATGGATCCCTTTAAGAAGAAGTAAGCTCTAATCACTCTACCTTGACACCCGAGGGGAGACAACTCAACTCAATAGATAGAGTGAAGTGCCCTATTGGCTATGGGTCAGGAACGGTAATAAGGCTGACGTTCGACTAGCAGCTTTCACGTGGCGAGAGGGAGAAAGAAATAGCAAGTACTACTCTTTCTCTTTGAACGAATCCGAAGTTCGAAGGAGATATTTATTTGAACCTAAATCCTTGGATCGCCTATGTGTCTATGAAGAGGTTAGGTACTAAGCCACTTCTTTCGCCTTTAGCTTGCCTTATCTATCTAATAGTTTCGGAATGTGATCTTTGCCTTTAAGCTTTGAGCTTGGCGCCTTGGCAGTATAATCTATAGAACCGGGTAGGCCAGGCCAATTCGTTAGTGTGGTTCGATAGCTTTTCTCTTGTTTCATCAGTTGCCATTGGTCCTGTCGTATTAAAGGCACGGCCTTGTGTGAAGGAAGAAGACGGCGCTATCGAATCCGTTCTTCGCGAATCCGCATTAGCGCAAATCCGATCTTTTCGGGGTTGAAGGAGTAAGCGCAGCTATGAAATCCGCATCTGGCTTGACTGCTGGAAAGCTTGACTTGGCTTGCCCGATGGTACTAAACCGGCAGGGATAGGAGCTTTTGTACGAGACTCAAAAGGTTCCGATCGAAGGGAATGGCATATTCCAAAACCATATAATGAGAAAGGGCATACCTATCTCCTTACTTATTCGTCTTTCACTTCTTCCTGTGAGTAAGATCCTATGAGATACCTCCTTCTATAAGAGGATAGGCGAGATGCAAGACTCCCGGGAAATTTACTAGTTTACTAAATCCTTGTGAGATCGTCAATATTGTACCA
>JAINUW010000065.1:61573-69073 GCA_020205615.1 Panax quinquefolius
TCTATTTTGGTAGTTCGACCGCGGAATTTCTTTGTTTCTGTATTTCTGGAATATGAGTGTGTGACTTGTTATAATTGATCCTATTGATAGTACAGTGAACGGGTCTGTCATCTTGATAGAGGTGGTTCTACTCCGTCGGATATTTATTCTAGTATCCGGAACACGGAATATATGAAATAGATTAAGAAATAGTTGAACTATGATTCATACAAAGAATTAGAATTTTAATATTCAGACCTCAGGGCTAAGGCCGGACTCCAAAAATTTTCAAAGAATTAGAATTTGTAAATCGAAAGAAAGGTTTGTCTTCCACCCTTTCTACCTATCCCTATCCTAGGAGGTACTATATGGATGGATGGATGGTAGAGTATATGCTCGTAGTGAAGCAGTAGACTACATCTCTACGTGAATTCGTTGACGTAATGCCCTAAGATTGCCAGTTGTACGGTAGCTTTAGAGCACTTAAAGCTAAGGAAACAATAGACTAGAGAACCAGATCGGTCCATCTCCGATCGGAGTGCTTTAATCGTCTGATGGTATACTTCCTATACTTGTTGAATCTTCCGAGCTGACCGGCATAAGGGTAAAGGCGAAAGCTTTAGCTGAATAATAATGAATTCATTCGACAGATGCTTACAGGACTATCACACCAACTAGCGCTATTACTATCACACCAGTTGCAGTTACTATGACCTTCTTCTCCTAGGGTCTTTCACTGGTCAGGCGAATCAAGGCCTTGGCGAGGCGAAGGGCGAATTCCTTGAATTGCCAGTAACAGCAATCTGAACCCATCCATGGCTGAATGGTTAAAGCACCCAATCATTGACTGGTTCTTGTAGGGGGCCTATCTATTGTATTGGTGGGGTTGGCAAGTGGTCAAATGCGTCTATAGGTATAGGACAACGGTTACGGGGTCAAAGCAACGATACCCTCTATGTCGGGATCTTATAGCCCAAGAAAAGACACCGAATAGCTCGTGGATCAAGTTTGTGATTGGCGTACGGCTGGGTAGCAGGCACATCCAAAGGTGCGTAACAACTTGTAATCAGGTGTCTTGTGAAATAAGAACTCCCATGGTTAAACCATTTGTGTAACTGTAGATGGCACTCGATTGATAAAAAAGACAATAGCATTGATTCTAAGCCTTTCTTCTATGGAGGTCAGAGCTAGCATTGAATAAGAAGAAGCTCGGATTCCTCTTAGCGACTATGAACGAATGCTTTCTCATTGAACAAAAAGAATAGCCGGCCTTTGTTTTTGCTGTTACAGAAGAAGCTGCTCTTGGCCTTTTGCTTGGCACTAGGAAGAGAAAAGAAAGATCTTAGGGCTAGGCGCTAGGCCCTTTAGGCCAATTAAGAGATCAGATTTCACTTCAAGAACTAGTTCAAATAGCCCTGATCAAGCGGAAGAAATGCTTGCTCTCAGCTTTATGTTAGCAAGACTCCGTTGCTATTGGACTTGGCTAGTAAGCCAAGAGGGAAGAAGTCTTAACTAAGCCCAAAGGCTAGCGAATCCGACTTCAATTCTTTTTGAGGGCGACCCCAACCAAGGAGGCTAGCTGCTCTTTTATCCGCAGCTGTCTCTGACAGAGAAGATGTGACCGACTGCATTAGCACTTGTTGAATTGGTCTTCTGTGAGTGCAAGAAATTCGGAGTAGTGAAAATATAAGTAATAAACTGATTCAACTTATCCCAACCCAAGGGGCAACCCAGCCTTTTCTTTTCAACTAGTTCAACCTGATCGACGGTGCGCGCGGAAGGAATGACAGATCAAGGTGTGGTTTTTTCCTCTCGGCGTAACCGGTCTTCTCTCTTACCTGTCCTATCTATAATAAAAGAAATAAATAATAAATAGCCGGCTTCTATTTTCATCGATCTTGGCGTGGGTGTCTTGCTTTGTCTTGATTACAGAATAGACATCCCAGGAAATCCATCCCCCTACTCTTTCTAAAGATAACTGCCATTGAGCATTGAAACTAAAGAGGGAAAGGAAGATACGAAGGACTATACTAAGCCAGAGATGAGATGCGAAAAGAAGGAAGGTCCAGGTAAGGCCTAACCACTGTTTTCAGATGCAGATGAAGAGGAGGTGCCAGTCTTTGAGGTCTAGGAAAAACCGATGCCATTTTTTGGCTTGGTCGATCATCGAGTTAGCTCTCCTGCAAAGAAAGATTTTCCAATCCTGTTAGGAATCGATCTAGACTAGCTGCCCCGCTCATAGAATGGATCGCTCAAGAAGAGCACTTTTCGGGCATAAGATAGCGAAGTTTTATACTCTAACGAGGGAAATCGCTTGGCAAATTCTATTGCTCCTGTGCACGAGATTAGATACTTTTGATATGAAATCATAACCCCCAATCTCTGCAAGCAGCTTTCATATACACCGGCGACCCGCTTATCCGCAATGACAACATCATCACCGAGAATTGCGTACTTTGTAAAACGGCAGTAAGGATATACTTGCTCAGCAGCCCACCACACAAGAATGTGGTGAGTTAGAGAGAAGAGAGACCAAGAACCGTAATAGCCAAGAGGCTGACCAGCCACAAATGAAACATTTGACTTCCTATACTGGAGAAGTAGGTTGAAGGAGACGGAGGAAAAGCAGGTTTTTAGGCGTCTGTAACTGTAATTCAATTAGGCTTAGGGCGAAGAGTGAAAGAAGGGGAAGGGTCTAACAGAAGGGTGAGATAGGAATGGTGGAATGGCTTCAGGCGGTGAGGCATGGCTTCGACTCCAAGTTCCTCCTTAAATGAAATAGGGCACTTTCCGCCTCTAGTCAGGAGAGACCCGCATGGGATGAAACCCATAGTATTCGGGGTGGGACAAGCCCTTTCCCCATGAGAGCAAGGTCTTCATTTATCGACTGAGCATATGATCTCAGAGATAAAGCAAAGAATTGCTGAACGGTATTTCTTACCCTTCAATCTGACCTGCGTCATAGTAGGAACGGATTTCCATGTGGGCACCCACTCAATCCCCAAGATCCACTTTCTTTTCCATCCTGATTTCTACCCTCTTTCCTTCCTTCCGCTCCACTAAAGAGCAAAGAACTTTCGCGCTGGGTTTCTATCGGTTAGTATTCTTCCCGAAAAGAACCGTCTGTTCGCTCTCCCTAGTAGCTAAAAGAATAGACTTCCTTCCAGCCTTTCCTGTATAGAGTCTTCTTCTTTCTCCTTTGCAGCTTTGCTCTTAAAGTGAGCTCCGCTATTAGATTCGACTTCAGTCTGTGTTACAGCTGTCTTCTTCTTTCCTGCTCTTCTAGTCAGAGAAAGGGTTTGAAGGCGCACTAATACCTATCGAAACGAAAAGGACGACCTATTTATGAGATTTATTACCGAACTTAGAAAAGCACTTTCTTGCCTTGCGCTCTCCCTACTGTACTCTGTACTAAAAGAAAAGAATTGATTTACGAATCTCCCCCTTTACTGGCTTGAAACTTTCAGTTCTCTTACTCGACTAGATCCCTCACATCCTACTCTTCATTATAGAAGGTTCTTTCTCGGGGGAATCAGCTTCATTCAATGCCAGCATCTCTCTCAGCTGCAAGAAGATCAACTGCATTGCCAAGCTCCAACTCTGCTTTTAGCTTTAGTCGGCTACTCCTGGAGTTCGGAATCGGCAAGAGATAAGAGGGACGTACTTAACAGCAAGGAAGTGGAATCAATCCCGTTTGCTACAGGATTCTTTCTTTCAGGTAAACCCCTTTTTACTAGAAAGTCAAATCTCATAATAGAAGTACGATTAGATTGTAGGGAAGGGAAAGGTAGTAACCTAAAAGGTATGCCACTTTCATGATTCGACTCTACTTTCAAGATTGGGTAGGTGTTCTTTGTACCAGAAGATTGGTATTGGGAAAGTACAAAAGCTTTCCCTTCAATAGCCTTAGGGAAAGAAGAAGTCCATCCTCTGGAGATACTATAAGCAAGAGAGAGGATAACTTCCTTTGTTGGTAGTAGAGCGAATTAAACCTTCAAGAAATCTAGGGCAGATTACTCGCACTATCTCTTCTAACAAGAAAGGGCCTGCCGGCTTTAGTCTAGTCAAATACGAATTGAGATAGGATAGTCCTGGGAAAGCATCTATCGTAAGTTTGATACCACCTTCCGGTTCAAGGAATGAATGAAGCTATGATCCGATCAACTTCATTCTCTCGCTCGCTCTCTCTTGATATTTCTCTTATAGAAAGATGATACACTTTCATTTGACTGTTTGTAAGAAAGAATCAGAAATCATCCATCTCATAAGCTTTTCAAAGGACATTCTAAACAAACGAATGCTATATGCTTGACACAAAGAAATCGATTTGAAATTACGTAAGTAGGTCGGTGAACGCTTTCTTTTGGCTTGGTCTAAACCTACCTACCTTTAATGGCTTGTTAGTCCCTACCCCTAAACTAATGGTTCAATTTCTTACTTTTCTTCTCTAGCTTGAAAAGCCCTGTGTTATCACTCTTAACCTTCCGATTCGGATGCTTTTGAAACAGCGGCTTCAGCAGATTATTCTAAAACAGTTGATTAAGCGGATTCGTATGCTTCGGGTGCTTCTGTTCTAGCTTCCTTATTCTTTGGATTAGGAAATGAAGGAAGTCTTGCAGCTCATCTTGATTGAGACAAGTGCAAATTGCCGATTTGACTAGTCTGATGAAAAAGGCCGGGTTTACTTTCTGGAAAATTGACTTATCGGCTGTGTTTCTGGGCCCTATGATGGACCTTTAGATAGAATAGGAGAGTGCTTTGAATTAAGCCCAATCTGTGGGTTTTGTCAGACAATAAGATCAAATTTTGTTTGGACTCGTTAGGTTTGGCCCATTACCTTGAGTGAGACCTAACGTGTACACCTTTACCTTTTGTCATGAAGATGTGATCTTATCCACCAATGGGTCTTTGTTCTAAGCGCAATCCTCTCGTCTTAGGGTAGGATATCCCCTTAAATCACGGGAACTTCCCCTTTTTTTTTTTTGTTGACAACCTATGTTGGGCTGACTAAGCCCACTATTCTATTCTATTCTAATAGGGTCTCATTTTGTGCCGGGTTAAGGCTCCACCTTATGTTGGGTTAAGGGCTTTTTTCCCAATTTCTTCACTTGTAGTCTAGGGCTTTGCTTGGCATTGGGCTTCGATATGGCTTGCTTTCCTGGTCTTGGATTAAACCTCTGCTCTCCTAATTCAGTCTATAGGCTTTGGTTTAGGTTCAATCTTCTAAGTTTAGCTTAGGTCCATCAATCAATCTCTCATAAAGCCCTAAGCTGAATCTAGACGGGGCCTTGCATTAGGCCAAAAATTCCTTGTAACGCTCTAAGAGGGAGGCTTAGATTCCATAGAGTTCAACCAGCATTGGGCTTTAGTTAAGCCTACATCCATTTTAGAATAGGATCTTTTATGTTGCCCAACTCATAGAGAGTTCTGTCACTTGGCCTGAACCCATTTCTTCTATTCTGTTTAGTGATGGGTTTTTCCTTTTAGGATTTGCTTTCTATCCCATATCGTGTTGTGCTAAGCTCATTTCTCTTATTAGGTCTTACCTTTTGTACTCTGTGGACGTTCAGATTGCATACCATGCAAGTCTTTCATTATCCAGTCATACATCTTTCATACAGGATGATCTTAGAAAGCAAAAAAGTGTTGGGCATTTGCATGATAGAGGTAAACCATAGCCTAGAAAGAAGCAGGCAAATAGCTATAGGTGAATAGAACCCACCTCGGAAAACTAGATAGGCTGCTTCCGAAAACTATTACTGCAGATTGACATCGGAGGAGGCGGCCCAAACCTAGGCTGTGACGCTTCCTGTTGAGTAAACAATTAAGACTTGAAGTTCGTTTACACAGAAAGAGGAAGACAATTATAAAGAATATTACTTTAAGCAAATTAGATTAGATTCTTTAATATAGCATCAACATAACAATAACATTCTAAAGCGATATAGGCATTTATCCCTTCCATCAACCGAGAAAGACACCTGCGTTACACTAACTAGGAGCGCGCTTCTTTATTCAAAACACAAATCAATTATGAAATGAACCCACATATAAAAGTGGGATGGTCTGCTCATTATTTGTGTTCGTACGTTTATTAATTCTTGCAATACAAATAAGACCTCCACTATACTAGTGATGGAGGGGATTCGCGCCGGATGGAACAAGGCGCTTCGAACCATAGACTACTGTTGCTGGAATGAAACGCAGCCTCGGAACAGAATTATGCTGCTTGCTGGGCCCTGATGGTGGAACTGGCGTTTTTTTGGGGAAAGCGGCCCCTTTTGCGGCAGAGTGGGCAGCATCGCTTTCCCTCGTGTAGCTATGATGCCATTCAGAAACAACACAAGAAGAAGAAAAAAAAAAAAAGCAGTATTTCGCGGATTCTTGCCATCACTGGAAAAAAAATGGAGCTGTAGGCATCAAGGGACCGAGATTATATACTGCTGCAGAAGCGGAATCGGGTTGAAAGTGAAGGATAGCGTGATTTTCCGATTGGTTGGAAGGTAAGGATAGCATGATTGACTGGTTGCGGGTCCCTTGGATCATGGGCCACAGTTACTTGGGTTTAGACCGCTGAACATCATTTGGATGGGCCGAGGCTATATAGGCTTAGGCCTTTTTTTCGACTCGTGAGTTTGGTAACCCACGCCACAGACTACATTCGGAGGCGCCCTTCCACCTACTTATCCTGCGAAAAAAGTCCTATATCTGAGTAAACTGAACTAGCCGAGATTTATGTACACTCGGCTACCGATTCTGCGATCGCGAGACTGAGTCTTCTAGAAGCCAGGAGGAAAGCGCCTGGCTTTGCTTTGAGCAGGAGCCTATCTCGGAATCAATGAGTCAATCAATGTCCGGCTTCAGACCTGGGACTGGGGGAAGCCTGTATCGGGAAGTTCGTCTAGCTAATTAGGTAGGTCGTCAAGCCTTTGTCTTTCTGTGTACCCAACCCGCGAGCTTAGGGTGTTTTCGTTGAAAGAGGAAAGAGAAAGGCATTTATTCCCCGCTCCATTGGCTTACGAAAAGGTTTTCCAAACACCAGACATTGGTAAAAGTACTAATCGTAAGACTTGGGTTTACCCATACCACTCATACGGACAAGCTTCGGATTAGGATTCTGATCAGGTTACCTTCAGGTGCTCCTTATTAATAGTGACACGTGAGAGATCTTACCTTTATACCCGAAGGTATACAAAAGGAACAACTCCCATATTGTCACTAGATTCTGAGCATTTCTCCCTTGCAGTAGCGACACAGTCAGCACAGGCTTTAGACGAAGTAGAAGAGATAAAGTCCTATCTTTCGAGTTACTAAGCATCTCGATCTAGTAAAATAGCAAATTATAAACTTGGGGGAAATCTTCCTGAATAGCTAAAGCCAAAGAAAGACCAGTAATGACATACTCTACAACGAGTAGAAAAGAAAGAGCCTTCTCTCATTACACGGATTTAGCACTTTTCACCGAGGTATAGCTTGGATTCGGATTATAAGATGGATAGACATAGACACAGGCCTTACTTC
>JAINUW010000065.1:98653-113521 GCA_020205615.1 Panax quinquefolius
ACTATCATGGGGGTTATTCGGATTCCAACCCGAGTAGTGGGGCATTTCGCCTCCCCATAGTTTGTGAAGGGCGGCCTGCGCGCCAAGAAGCCCCTGGCCTGTGTGCCCCTTTCCTTTCACTTTGAGTTTTGTTTTGATTGGCCGTGTACCGGCCCTGCATGTATGGCCGATGGCCCCTTTTGATCAATAGACTGCATGCCCTTTCGCTTATTTGTATTCTCTTTTCTCTTTGATTGAGACTAAATCGTCTCTTCTTTCAAAAGAGTTCCCACCTACCGCTATTACTACTAACAAGAGAGACAGCAGCAAGAGAGCAATTCTCTTCCTTCTTTCTTCACTCATAGTTCTAGCTTTCTTCCTAAGATAAGTAAGATCGGTGCCTTTGCTCTGGGAAGACCCTAAATCAGAAAACTGGGTATGATAACGCCTCCCTTCTAGTCTATAGTAGCCCTTCTTCCTCCAACCCTGAGTTCCAGTGAGACCAGCCGAGCCAAGCAGGTCCAATAACAGCTTCGTCAATAGCAGAGGATATCCCTCCAACAGCTATCTTTTAGGATGGCACTTGCACTTGGGTTGGGAGCTTTCCCTTCTCTTTTAAGATGCTGCTCCCGGCTTTCGGACAGCTAGAACATCGACAGATAGAGCGAAGAGTCCATAAGGAGAGGAGCTTAGTTGACAGGTACGTACGTACGGGGTTCAGCAGCTGTCCCAAGAGGTGAAGCAGCGGACTTAGCGAGATTAGGGCGAGACGAGCGCAGTCAAAATCAAAGGCCCTAGTATGAAAGCGGGTCTTGACGATTCGATTCTCTTTTAAGAAAGGCCTTCTTCCCGATAGAATGACTATGAGAAGGGAAAACTAAATGAAGAGAAATGAATAGTTATCCACCAGAGCCTCATGCTTGTCTTTCGTTGTGCTAGCCCTCATCAGGGAACCTTAGTGTCGATCGGATCGAGAGCTCGTTCATAAACTCTTGTTACAGCTTCAAATCTTCCGATATTGTGTTGCTGCTCAGTTAGACGACACATAAGGTTTAAGCTCAGCCTTATCTTATGGGCAGTCTCTATATCAGGCCCAGCTGCTTCATTTCTCTTTATATCCGCATTCCCCTACGGATTCAAAAGAGTTTTTGCACGGAAGGCAATAGAAAAGTCGTCTAAGAATAGGAAAAAATCCGATTAGTATAGGTGGATTTTGAGCGGAGGCAGGAAAGTTTCTAAGGTGGAGTTCTAGGCAAACTCCTTATTTTAAAAAGGACCTTCCATAGAACAACATCTCTCAGATGGGGAATCTTCCGAAATTGCGTAAGAAAAATAAGACAGAGATTCTTATTTGCTTGATCATTGGCGCGGTAAATGCGTTTGACTGAACTTCCCATTGTTTTCTCTCCGATAGCATGCAGCCGATAATAGAGAAAGATATCTAGAAAGTGTGAAGTGAGGACTAAATGTTTATCACTTGTTTATCTCCGCCTACGACTACATGCTACCAGTCGGCTTCAAAAAACGTATTTTGATCCCACCTTATTTAGGGAACTTTTACTAGTAAGGTTTTACACTGGGCTTGCTTCAACTTTGCGATCTCTAAGGTCCGTCGTACTGCCAGGAGGATCTTTATTCATAAATATCTATTGACATCATAGCCCTTCCCAATCAAATAAAGAAGTATGCAATCATTTCTTCCAACCCCTATATTCCTTATTTCATTTAGGGAATCAGATTCGGATCAAAGACTCAGCTAAAATTCTAGGAGATACTTAGAGATAGATATGGGGAATTGTCGTATATATGTGGTCGTTTTTTTTTTTTTCTTTTGGCTAAGAAGCCCGTAGGTTGTACGCCAGCCATACGTAGCTTGAACTGTGATGGCCACAATGCTTAGCTATTGCCGACCCCCAAAACCAGACAGAGTAGGGAGTCCAGAATCCGGTAAGTCACTTCCCTGTCTTGAGTTCCCTGTAACAAACAAACAGGACTTTACGACACCAAGACACAAACGACTAGTGCTGCCCTTCTCCTGTCCCTGGACCAGATGCCCGACTGGCTTTGACTCAAGTTTCACCGTTGACTTACTGCACTACCCAAACCGTTCTTCTCTTCCCTTGTTTTCTTTTATTTGTTGAGAGGCTCGGTACAGATAAGGCTTAAGGGAAAGACCTGTTAGGTATAACTAATAGTCTTAGAGATTGTGTCTATCGAATAGAATGGGAAAATGGGACTTTCAATGACCTTTCTCAAACCTGTCTGCTCTACTGGCTGTAATGCTATTAAACCTGCCCTCGCTCCTTACGTCACGCTTTACTGGCTACCGTAAGAGCACAGAAAGACTTATTCGCCTTAAAGGCTAGGCCTACCTTCTATACTATAGGCTTAAGGCAAGGTATGAGTTTCTCTGCGACTTTGACTAGTCTACCCGAAAGCAGATCAAGAAATCCAAAAGCATTGCTCGCCGAAAAATCTTTCTTTTTTAAAACGAGTGAAAGAGAGTCTCAGACGTAAAGAAGACTGAAAGAAAAGGCGCCTAAAAGCCTCTCGCGATCTACCGCTTCTTAGCCTATCTCGGTAATGGCCCTACCCCCTTTCTCTTCCTTGGGCTTTGGTCTCCTTTGGCTTCGGGCTTCTGTTCATGCTCATCCTCAGCCTCCGGTAGGCTGATGGGCATTGAACCCGACTCTGTAGACCTTTGGTCTTCTACGACCTCTCCTATAGAAATTTTTAACACGAATGAGGGGCTAGCTTTCCTGCTTCTGTGCTTGCTATTAAGAATATGGCATACCAACGATTAACTTACTTACTGGAATGATGGAAAGGAAATGGGATCGACAAAAGAGATCCATTTTCTAGGAAAAAAAAGCAAGGTGGGATTTTCTCCTGCCTGCCTTCCCCCGGAAGTAACTTCGCTACCTTTGTGGATCCAACATGTCTTATACCCAAACCTGATCCATAAGAAGTGACTAATCAGGCTATTGCTTCTGTCTTCAAAGCTACGCTCCTACTTCACTCGAGCAGCAGATTCTCTAACAGTAACAGCGGATTCGTGCAGCGTATTCTTGCTAACAAACGAGAGCGCTTCCAAGCACAACGCTGCGAAAATCATTCGTTCTATCTTTCCTGAATTCGATGGGGGGTCGAAGTGAGATTGCCCAAGAGCTGGGGTCGTCTCTGTGCCTACCTAACAAAGGAGGACAAGTCGCCCCTCGTTTTGGGTGAGTATACTCGGGAGTCCAGATCAGACTATCTGCGACTGCCACGGGAGGGAGGTCCACCTTCTTGATTTCATCCCACCCCTAAGCCCGTCACTCACTAAAACCCAGGAATCGTCCCTCTTTAGGAGTCAGAAGTCCTCTCTCGCCAGTCTCGGTCAATTGAATCTGACTGAGCTTGCTTTGCCTATGCTTCAGCGTCCTTGCCTTTCCTATTCTTTTCTCTGATTATTGAACTGGTATCTGAAAGACAACAAAAGGAGGGTAGGAAGAATCTCCTAATTTAGGTCTCTTCCTCTTCTTTAATGGATGGGAACACATCGAATGAAAAGGATGTCGAATGAGTTGAAAGATGGCAAAAAACCGACTGCCTTGTGAGAAATTCAATCTGAACTTTATTGGCTCCATCACCGGAACCAGCAGCAGCTTCTCTAGTCCGATTCCGTTCCACAGGGATGCCAAGACAATGATGATGGCCCGTTCTTCTTCTCAGAGACTACTTGAACTGCCCGATTTACCGATGGCTCTTTAATGGCTGATTTGCCTGACCTTATTTCTTTATTCAGAGGAAACTAAAGGAGCCAGAGCCTTAGAAGAGAAGACTGGAAAGCCGGAGTCCGTGGTGAAAAGGCGCAGCAAGCACAGATGAGAGGGACATCACTTCTAATCAGTGTTAGAAGTGACGGAACTTTGAATCAGTGAAAGAATCGTCATTAACCAATCTTGTATCGGACGCACCATCCCTTGAAGTAAAGGGTTAGCGAGCGCAAAGATGCGGATTTGACCCCTTTCTTAGAAGTAGAAGCCAAGCGTGGGGGATAGGAGCTTTAGACACTCGACTAAAAGGAGAGGAGATGAGCCTGGCGAAACCCCATGCTTTGATAGTTTCATTAGAAACTGCCAGCACGCTCTCCTCCCTTTCCAGGGACTGCAGAGGGCAGTATCGTGGTGCTAGTTCCCCCAACTCCTCATTCTATCGATCGAGTGAGATGAATCGAAAGCAATACGCCATACGCACAGTGGTGGTCATTCGTAGTCGATATGTTAGTCGTTGTGTTATGACATGAAGGGGTCGTGGAAGAGTTGGGTTCGAATCCCAAAGCCCCTCTGTTTCGTACGTGACTCTTGAGGTCGTTCCGGGAGACCGAGGGAACCGAGTGAGCAAGAGTGATCTTCACCCTACCGTGACTGGTATCTTGTGGCTCCACTCCAACCGACGTCCTCTTGGGGACTTTTCGTTCCGGCCGTAGGGAGATGAGATCCTATTGAGGTCTACTTCCTCTTGCTTTATAGTGGAACTACTTTCTCAACTATAGCTATTGTCTCTTGTCGTACCGAAACTCTTCCGTTCGAATTGCCAGAGGAATAGACTTGTTTAATAAAAAGACTATAGAAAGAGCTGTGGATCTCGCATTCAAGCCACACAAGAAGAGTGCGAAATCCTTAACGTAAGCCCTTTTCTCTTCTAGAAGAAAACTGACGAAGCTTTATCAATAAAGCGAGTTCTTTCATCAATAAAGAAAGGCTTGGAGATTTGTTTCGTAGAAGCACCTTCTTCCTATCCATGTTTCTATCTTTACTCGCAGAGACGGCCCTCACCGGACGCTCTACTCCAACAACCATAACGGTAAGAAGCGACTCGACCCCTTCTGCACGAACGGGGGCTTCGTCCGCTCTGATAGTCCTACACCGCCAATATGGAATAGGGCAGTCTTCCTTTATTCCAATCTTTCTAAGTAAGGGCAAGTCGGGCAAGGCTTTCATGCTTCCGTTAGCCGGGTCGCTTCTACATTTATAGAATAAACGAATTGCTACGCTTAAATAAAGAGGAGTAAAGTAAGCTGCCCAATCGGCTACAGGTCATTAGATGTGGAAGTTCAGGGTGATAAGAAGCTGACGGTTGCAGAAGATGGACTTGCGGGTCTCGTGTGCCAGGAAGGAACCGAAAACAACAGGCTTTGCCACCAATGTCCTTCTCCAATTCTTTCACTGCCACCAGACGTCACGTCGTGGACCAGCCGGACTTGCAGGTGACTTCCACAGTCTACGGAAGATGCATAAGTTTCATAAACAGCGTAAAATTGGATGCAAAGTGGGATTCTCTGGACCAATTCCACGAGGCCTCACTTCCCCTTGTATTCTCTTATATTATATAGAGCATTCCGTCTTCAATCAAGCAGTCAGAGGAGCCCCAATGCCAAGCCAGAGTGTAACCCTTGGTCAGCCAGTCTACATAGGAAAAGAAGGCCAGTGAAGAGGCACGCCACCCATCAGTAGTTATCGCAAATGCGAGAGCTAGAGCGAGAGCAGAGAGCACAGGAAGAGGCGCACCAAGGGGTACAGCACATAAGGACTAGAGCGATGGCATATTTGTTTGCTAATCTCGTTCTCGCACTAACTATACAAGTAGGGGCCGAGATCTTACTTAATCTTAGGGGGTTACGTCTTTTTTTCTATTGGAGTTGAAGACCTCTTTCTAAACAAGAAAAGCCTCGGCCTTTACTTGATAGGGCTTGAAGTTTTTGGATCTTCAATAAAAGTCGTTCAACTAATGCTTTTTCTTGCTCAAGCTATTTTTAGCATTTTAGTTTGAGACCTAAGGATCCGGATTCGTTATTAGAAGTGGTTTTGAGGAAGGAAGGCCAGAGAATCTAGAACCAAAGGACGGATTCTCGTGATGAGTTATTTGAAGGAATCTTTCGCTAAGAAGTGACCCTACCGAGAGAAGGGTTTAGTTTTCCGTTAAGGCTTGCTTCTTACCTTACGACTTCGCTCCAAAAAAGAAGTGATTCTGCCTTACCAATGGGTACTAGCGTCTAAACGCCCTTGAACCATGGGACAACTAAAGGTATAAAGGTATTGGATGCACGATCAATCATCAACTCCTTTTAATAACCCCTATTGAAACCGTACTTCCCTTTGCTTCCTTCTATAGAGATTTCTTTCGAAAGAAGAAATTGAGAAAATCTAGGTAAAGAAGAATCATATAAAAAAACATTTTGTTCTATACTTTCAATCTTTCTTTCCACCAAGAACTGTGGACTGATCGGAGCAAGAAGCAAGTCTTACTCCCGAGGTGCCTTAGCTAGCTTTCTGACTCGATCAGCTCATATGCTTTTTTAGAGGAATTGGCATCTTTCCTACCCTAATCCTTGCTTTCCCAAACGTCAGCTAACCAATTACTATATATATTAACAAAACATGGATTCTAGCTTGAACCCCGGCTTCCTTCCCTAAAAGCTCTACATACACATGTAACCTGAATGCAGATATCCCCTTTTCAATTCAAGTAAGAAAAATGGGCATTCTAAAGCCCTAGGCCTATGGTGTCCGGAATGGAAGCCCCTTCTTCTATAGAATAAATCTTGCTTTTCTATTGTTATAGGGTGGGTAAGGTAAAAAGTGCCCTTCCTCGGGTGGTTTCTGATGTGTACGAGCCTTGAGTCTGCTCCAACCATCCCACCCATTTTCCAATCGCTCAAAATTTGCATTTTACCTTTCTTTTCGTCATGAATCGGATTTCCCCTCCGTCACGGACATTGAAAGAGTACAAGTTTTATTTTAATAAATTTGAAAATAGCGCCTTTTTGGCCTACCTTAATTGATCACTTGACTAACCAATAAAATAAAGCCATACTTCAAGGGCAGGAAGAGCCGCACTCGCACCTCCATTAGTCTTCGATCACTGAAAAGCTTTAATACTTTAAACGAGGCCTCAAAGCGGATAGCCTACAAGAGACAAAGGTTGCTTGCTTCCTTAACAAAGGAAAGGAAGAGCAGAAACCTTAGCTCCAACTAAAGTATAGAAATAGACTTCCTGACTTCTCTTTTGGTCTTTTGGGAAAGAAAAGGAAAGAGGGGCCTTCACTGCAGATGAACTTACAGCTGCTGATTACCAAGCAGTCAGGGGCCGGACTAGAGGAATGAACCGGGGGCGGCAAGAGAAGACTGAAGAGATGCCCCTCAGCCTCTCTTTGACTTAAAAGCTTTGAAAGAGAACAGAGGGGACGGATCTATTAAAAAGCATAGAAAGGCGCAGAGAACATTCCAATACCGGCCTAAACAACAGGAATATCCAAGACTAAAAAAGCAAAGGAAGCCAGCAACCTGGATTGAGGTTATTGGGGAAGAGAAAAGAGCAGACAATGACAGAAAAGAAAGAGGAAGGAACTTCTTCCATTAAGAATCAAGCAAGAGCCGTTGGCTTAATAAATGGGACATAGCATAGGGATTGGACTGAAAGGTGTAGGAATGGCCCTGAAAAAGCTACGACTAAAGCATAGGGCGTAGGAAATGGTGCTCTACCTCCCTTCTCTCCGAACCAACTGAAGGAAAGAACGAATAGCCCGAAAGGGGGGATAGTAAATAGAAAGGCAAGGACAGGGAATTGCTTCTAGACTTTGAACTGCAAGGTAGAGCTTTAAGCCTTCTCAAGCAAACTTACTCTAGAATAGAATCTCGAAGGGTTAGTTGCCTTGCTGGCAGGGCTATAGGGTTCTCAATGGTTTGCTTATAGCCTTATTCTATCCTGGTGGAATTAGTTAAAAAATCTCTATCACCGGGGATTGGCTATAAAGACTGGGCTAAGGGTATCGTTGCAAGATCCACCCAGAATAATGGTTAGCAGCCATTCGACGGAAGCGGCCATAGTGATCCGGGTCCCAGGGTTTCAATACAAAATCTTGCCAGCGCCGGTGGACTCTTTAGAGATGAGCCAGGTATGTGGCTGGGAGGATACTCGTATATGGTCGGAATTTTTTCATCCTTGAGGGCTGAATTATGGGCGGTTAAGGTGGGTTTAGAGTTGGCATGGGAGAAAGGCTTCCGGCGTGTGTGCTCTGGAGGTAGATTCTCAAGTTGTTGTTTACCTGCTGAACAATGGTGGAGGCAAAATGGATTCGAATGTACCTTGGTGAAGGAAACAGCTGCTGGCTAGAGATTGGGTTGTTAAGTGGCAACATGTTTATCGTGAAGGCAATATGTGCGCGGACTGGATGGCAAACTTCGCTCTCAACCATGTTGTAGGACTCTCTTATTTTCCTGAGCCACCGAAAGGCATTTTCTCTCTTCTCTTGAATGACCCGGTAGGGTATATCTTTACCAGGATGTGTATTAGTTAGTTTTGTTTTGGGCCTTAAGCCCCGCATAGTAAAAAAAAAAAAGTAAGGAAGCAATGCGTATTTCTTTCCTAGTCTATAGTGGATCTGCGTAGCAGAGCCCAATCTTCTACCCACAAGCTCTGACCTTACTTGTTGTACTTGATTCACCTACGTAAATAGACCACTTTTGTAAGGGCTTTCTTTTCTATTCGGGAATAGTGAGATCGAAGAGAAAAACTATGCTGCTTGTTTAGTAACGAATCTGTTTCTTCATACAAATGCGTAAAGATGTTAGCCGCACTTAAAAGCCGAGTACTCTACCGTTGAAGAGTAAGGGCAAGGCGGCTATAGGGTTGGATGACTTGGATGCAGGGGACTCCGCCCGCCACCTCATGTTCCAAAGTGAAACGGTTGTTCTTCGATCGAAGCTCCCTCTTCTGACGATGGTTGGAGTTGACGTCAGTCAAAGTTACTTTGAAGGCTCAATAATCAATTGGAAGACCTTCGCTCGATAGCCCTATCGAAAAAGACGAAAAGGAGGAGGATCGTCTGATTGTACCTGATCCTTTCTTATCTGCCTATTTGAAATCAATTTTATTGAAAGGGACCGGCTAACCACTCGCTCTCCCAGTCGAGCAAACCTTTCGCTTTCCTTTTACTTGCAGATACTTCCTTGCGAATAAGGATTGGATTTTAGAAAAAGAAAAAGAAATTCATAACTTCGATCGCTTTCTACTTTCGGGCTGCCTTCTCAGAGGAGAACAAGCTAGAACTTAATAAATATGGGCTCTCTCCTTCTATAGATTCTAATCAGTAGATCAGTTAAAGGTAGGCGAAAAGTCTGAAACTGAACTTCCCTTGCCTAGCGATTCAATAAGGGAAGGCAGGACTGCTAACTGGCTAACTAAGGGCTCTCTGGTATCCACAATCCCGAAAGCCAAGATGCTAAGCAAAAGCATACCCTAAAACAAATCAGGTCCACTTCCACCCGGCGGAGAAAGGAAAGACAGCAGTTGGATGCTTGCCCTTTTTCATGTACAGGTTCTGAAACAATGAAGCGCTCTCTTCCTTAAACACCGTACTGCAACAATAAAGGGAAAGCTATTCAAGGAAATAGAGGCTCAAACTCCATCACCAGTAGAGTGGAAAAAGCGCTGTCCATTTGAGTAGAAAGGCCAGCTTAGATCGAAGTGGGCTAAGAGAAGGGGACTCCTCTTGATAGAGGAAATGAAAACTGGCTCGACCGTCTACAGTATGAGGGATTAGCCCTTGCCTCAGACAGAAGAACAGCGGATTGAACAGGACAACCGAGCCTGACATAGATATTGATTTGAACAAAGGAACTTAAACCGGTACCAGAAACCAAACAAGAGATGGAATTCCAGATTGAACAGATGACCGACCTGCAATAAGACGAAAATCTAATTCCTAATTCCATTCTCTAAGACGAACTAAAGGGATGTCTCTAAGCAGCCAAGGCCAAGAGCAAGCAGGAGGAGTAGTCCTATCTGCCTAGAAGGATTCGATAAAGAGAATGTGAGTGGGCAGGAGATTCATAGACACAGAAAAGAAGACCAAAAGGAGCAGAAGGCACTCAGTTGTTTATGTGAAATCAAGGAGCAACAGGTTCCACTTTTACACTTTCCCGAAGAGAGCTCGAAGCAATAAGATGAAAGATGGGATGAGATGCTAGCCTTAGCGCAGAAGATCAATGAAAAAAGACTAGCTAGCGTGAGCGGGAGGAGTATACGACAACCAAGACTTATCAATTTAATTGCCAATTGCAGCAGACTTGGACTGAGCAATTGAAGTGAAGACCTCAGGTCTAAGGGGCCCAATCATTGCATTTGAAAGCAGCGCTAGAAAGCCTATAAGAGCTGTAAACTCGTGATATAGGCACATAAACGTAAAGAAGGGCTGAACCCCTTACTCATGGAACTGCTAGCAGCTGGAGGGAAGCCAGGCAAGGCGGGAAGAGGAAGCGAGAAAGAAGATGAATTGGTAGCGAGTTCTATCACTCGCATGAGGAAGGTCCCTGCACCCGAAAGAGAAACTGCACCTGAAGGAAGGAGACAAGGAATAGAGAGAGAGCCCATTCGGCAATGCACATTGTTTCGGCCCTGCGTATGAATACACGGATTTTTCCAATTCCTATTAGTCCGCGTCTTAGATTGATATAGCTAGATACTCGCAGCCCTTCCGGCGGACCAAGGAGTACCCACAGCTGTCACGCTTCTCTGCTTGGCCTATGTTGAATAGGACTAGCAGAAATGGAAGTCCGACCAATCCATATAATGAATACGAGATGGGGAGTTTTCGAAGATAGGGAAGTGCCCGCTTCCCGCTAGAAAGAAAGCCAGGGAAGCTATCAATGACCTGCGTGCCCCGGATAGGGGAGTCCTTTCTTTAGGCATTAAAGGCAGCTAAGCAGGAGTATATGTAGTAGCTTTTGGCCTCTTTCCTGGGCTTACTAAGGTCAGGACATACCAATCGTTTGAGTCAGTAGCGAGAGGCCCCTTGCAAGTAAATGAATCCACCCAACCCTTCTACTACTCTGCCTTCCATATCTGCTTTCGAAGTCCCTTTAAGATCCTCCTAAAAAAGTGAATGACTAAAAGGATCAGGACGGAACGTAAGCACTGACAGCAAGCGGGCTGGAGGGCAAGGGCTTGTTGGCTTCACAGATTAACATATTCGCAAAGAAAGATAATATGCTCTCTACCTCCTATAAGGACTTATGAGTTGATGATCTTGCTCCCCCCTCAGAATGGTTACTGGACAAGGGCGGGAGCGCCATAACGTTAACTGCTTCAAAACAGGAGGTGCCGTTCTTTACTCGACCCTAGGGGTGAACTCTCTTTTCTAATTGCTGGTTTGGGAGTGAAATTTTTCAAAAAAGCCAATTCCTTGAAAGGCTCTCACCCTATTCTGACTTAACCGAAAAACTAAGGCTGAACTCTTGCAAAGACGGCTCACACTGGCAAAGACTAGAGAGTGATTACGCCAATGATGAAAGAGAAAGTTATCGCCATTACTCTTCAGCCAAGGAATGCTACTCCTGAGGGCGTGGAAGCCCGAGAGAGTGAAGTCACTTCAACAGTTGAGCCAACAGGTAAAGGAATTACCCCTTCCTTTCTCGAGAACATGGCAGTTCGAGAAAATCATTCTATCTTGTTGTTTTCAGGGGGAGCTATTGAAGTCACTGAGAGTCGAGAAGATACCTCTAGTCATTCTCTACCAACTCCTTTCACAGCTGGGAATTCCATATCTTTCTTTATTGGCCTATTAGAGCAGGTTATGGCATTCCTGTCTGTAAATGCATGCTTCTTTGATCGGCCCGTTCTGCCATAAGTACCTCTCCTTCGGCTAGGCCTTTATTCGACGGCTTGGGAAAAGAACTTCACCGCTCATGGTCTTCCTACTGCTTCGGGTTTACCACTATAAGGGCTAGCCGGCTCTCTTTCCTTTTATTACTTAAACTGCTTACTGAAAGTATAGATTGAAGCCCCTTGACTAGTAAGGGACTACGAGCAACTCGCACTAGCCATAACAGCAACAGAAGTGTGATTCCTCATCCGCTTCCTAGCCGGAAAATAAGGACTTTCTTCAAGCCAGGAAGAGCAAGAGTACCGCCCGATAAGAACGGAAAGAGCAAGAAGGATTGAAATCATGAACTCCTTTCCCTTTATTATTATTAGTAGGAAAGCTTGACTGAACTAACGCTTTCTATACTATATAAGAGTTGCACCAGAAAGATCTCTTTTTTCAAAGGAACCCTCCCCTTATCCTATCAGTCCATTGGCTAGAGCAATATATTCTAGATTGAAATAAGAAAAAAATTGGGTTTAAATCCTTCGCGTATTAGGAACCAGCCCGGTGTTTAGCTATGTATAGGACTTTTCTTGGGATGACTGATTGACTGTAATGGGAATGAGTAGCCCCTTACCCTAAACAAGCGAGCACAATAGAGCTTACAGTTGTCGTCTATCTTCGCTCGATCACCGAACCGTCAGTCTTAACAGACTGCCTTGAATCAGTCAGCAATTTGTCCAGAAATCTGTAGTGGAATAGTCTCACCAGCCCGTAGAATAGTCCAGTAGTGGGTGAGTAGAGTCTGTGCTTTGGTGGGCACCGGACAGCACAGCAAGAAGCTTCTCGGCCGCCCTATCGAACACGAGATGAGAGTATACAGTACGCGTAACTAACAGGTATCGGCAATAGTTAAATGAGCGAGGTCAGGCTCAACCAACGACACCTGGTCTGGATCAGAGCAGCAGTGTTGACCTTCTTACTTCCCTTCTTTTTGAACCTATGTCCTTTTTCTTGCTATCCTCGAAAAGCTTCTCCCCCTTTTCCTTCCCAACCTCCTACTTTCCGGAGCAGAACAATTTCCTGCTATCCTATCAACCGATAAGTCAGCAATAGTCGGAGCTTTGGGCACCGGGCACACAGCAAGAAGTAGCTCCGTCAACACAGCTCTAGGCGCACGCAATCCGCTCAGGAAGAGCACAACTCTAACTAGCGAAGCGATCAGCTCAATTGAAAGAGAGGGCGCGGTGGGCATAAAATGATTCGATTTCATTTCTTGCCTGTTGCACTCCGTGATAACAAATTTCATTTGGATTCGGCTATCGATGTTGATTTATATAAGTCTATTTATAAGGATTTCATAATGAATGGACCCTTAATGCAAAGTTATCAAATGCTGGAACAGGTATGGTCAATATATCCAGTCCATTTCTTATTATGATACTTTCTGTTTTGCCGAGCCTTGCTTTGGTCTCTGCTTTTATGGTTGTACATGCTCGAAAATGCCCGTTTCGTTATTAGAGTTTGTACTTTACTTTAGAGAAGTCCTCCTCGCCGGAAATAAAAACATAGGAGAAAGGGTATTCCAATCGGCGAGCATCTGTACAGCTAAGCACCGAGCGAAGATTCAGGGGGAGAAGTTCCTTTCTGACGGAGAAGTTTCCTTCTTACCCATATGCTTCACACATGAAGTCTGTCTTCTCCCTTACGTGATAGGGCTCTAAAGCCAAGTGCTTGCTTCAGTTACTGCCCAACGAGTTCGGAAATAGAGCTTTTTGCCCCACAAGGGCAAGTCCAGTGGCAATGAGGAAAGGAAGGACAGCCACGGAAGCTGGTCAGCCTAAGCCCTTTAGCATTAGAAGGAGAAAAAGCCCAGTTCCAGTATTAGAGTAAGCAGGGCATGTCATGGGTTGTAAGGAAGAGGTAACACGTGTACATGAAAACAAGCGGGAGCAGAGCGTAGGAATGGAGCAAGGAGGATAGTAGTCGAAACAAGCACAGAGAGAGCAAAACGAGTTAGGGTTGGTTTGGCCAGTAGAAGCACGGGGAACATATGCACCAGCACGGCATCTAGGTGAGCAGCATATTGGAAGCTGCATCTTTGACGGTTTAAATAACTATCCCAGAAATCCGAAGTAGCGCATGTGAACTGAGAGTCCATACCTTCGTTCTATCACCGCGGGGTGCCGGACCTGCCTTCCCGGAAAGCACTCGCATAGAGATTCTAGGCACTTATCGTGGAGTTAGGCTCGGGAGTGATTGAAGTGTGTTTGTGAACAGTCAGTGGGCGTACTCACAAGTAAGTAGGCTTTGTTCATTTCATGATCATATATGGGCATATGATTAAAAGATTATTTCCACTCGCGAGAAAGTATTACCATTTCTAAAAATAGCTCAGTAAATTAAATAAACGGTCGAGCCAGCTCTCGCTTCCTAACAAAAAAGAAAGCTAGTTAGGGGAGAGGGCTGACGTCAACTAAGGAACCGGACACGGACAAGGATTTGGGGCTTTCACGGGTTCCAAACCTTTCTCTAATAGAAAAGGTCAGCTTTGAAGCCGGCTGCTCTGCTATACTATACTAGTTGTAGGGCGCTAGCGCTTGACTAATAGAATAGAAAGTCAAGGGGACTCTATCATGATCTAAAGAATCTACAACCCTCTTTACTGAGCGAGACTCTATCATGATCTAAAGAATCCGCCAAAGGGGCTTCTTCTAACTAGGAGAGTCAGCAAGCTACCGGAAGCGAAGCTTCTGGCTCCCCCTTTTCATTTCCAATTCCTTTTTTCGTTCTACTTAGGTGGAGCAATCCGAACTCTCGACAGAATATAAAAAGAGGACCACAGGCCTGTGTAGACACCTCAACGAACTCATGTGGACACTCCTCAGCCCGAGGACAATCTCTCAAATACACATTAAGATGTTGACCCGTTTTTCTTTTCCTTGCTGATTCCTCTCAATGAAATTTGCCATGTTGCACTAAGTTACTTACGGATGTATGCATGCGGTCCGGGAACACTTTGGGGTGAACACCCATCCGAACAAGTAGGGTCAATAGTTCAGCATTTAGGCCGTAACATTTAGCAACAAAAAAAGATTTCACCCAAGAAGTGCTCTCCGAACCAAGCTAGATAGTCTCCTATCACTAGGCTCACCAACCAACCTGGACTTTTCTTCTTATTATTCCTACCGGATAGGATATCAAAACCATAAGGATTGTTTCCAGCCATGAGTTCCCCTATGACATAAGCGCTCTTGGGT